>VYZW01000759.1:3527-43072 GCA_013401315.1 Balaeniceps rex | reverse complement strand
AGCCAATACTTATGGGAACTTATAAAAAAATAAAGAGTCCTATTGAGCTTTTTTCACTGAGACCTGCAGAGATTTAAACCAAGCTCCTCCTCCAAGCTGAAAGCCAGAGTTCTTCATTTATCCAGCAATATCTGCATAAAAGGGCACTGGTACAGTTTGCTGGCTCTTCAGGTCGACATCAGATGGTGCACCAAGTGCTGGAGTCCTACTTGATACTTTCTTTTCAATAATTAGGTGTGGATTTACTCACAGAAGTATATAAAGGGACTAACAAGGCGGTAGCCCCATACCCTTTCTTCCCCACTAGCCCACTAATTCCTATGCCATGTTTGCAGCTAGCCATATCATGGATCTCAGCTGTGCGTGTCTCCTCTCCCCCCAACACTGCCATGGATGTGTTGGATCCAGACCACGCAGATGGANCTGGCTGGCAAAGTTAGCTCTCTCCACCTGCACATCACCCTCACGTGGGAGCTCTCCCTAATTCCTCTCAGCCAAACTGATCTGTCTTAGCGAAGAGTGGTTATTAAAACTGTTGTGCATTTTTTCTTGCTATTTCCTGTTCAGTTCCCTGTGTAAAATCATGATCCTGCAAAGTTTTATATTTTAGCATTACTAACCCAAGTAATCTCCTTAAAGTCAATTGAACAGCAAAGAGGGGTTTCTCAATATACATGCTAAAGTCCTGGCATGGTTATGGGCAGTAAATGACTTTACATCATCCCAGCATTATTTTTATGGACAGATGCCATATATATGTTCTGGTTTTTTCCCAACCTTTATTTTTTTTCCCCCCTCCACATTTTTGGACATATTGTCTACAATACTCTTCATACATCCTTAATCTACTCTGAATGGCAAGAAGTAGTATATGACACAGGTAGCTCCTTCCAGCCTACTTGCAGGCAATCTAATGGAAAGAGGACCACTACTCTGGATATCTTTAAAGCACTAGGCCTGTAAGTTGTTGCTGCTGTTGTAACCCCATAAAGCTCTTTTCTTTTGTTCTCTTCTTGAAGCTGGTTCCTAGTACCCTTCAGACATTTTATTGATCTTTCTCCCCCTCTAGCTCATACATGCTAATTGTACCTCTGTAGCAAAACAATCTTATTATCATGTTAATTAGTGGGAGGGTTGTTGAGGGTTTCCAGTTCATTACCTGCTAATTTCAAGATAAATGAATCCACAGGTTACTAAGTAAATAAGGTCACCTATCAAGTACTTGTAAACGTGTTTGTAAACAAGCAGGGGAGATGGGGAGGGAGAGAAAGGGAAGTATGTTTGGCGTGGATGGTGGGAAGTAGCTTTGGATACGGATTTGGCATACCATGCTGGGGTGACTCCATTTCCCTTGAACTCATTTGTAATGGAAAGCGAATGTTTGCTGTCCACCTGGTTCCCCAGTGGGACGTTTCCTCCCTGCAACTACTTTGTGCACTCAAAGGGCTCTTTGTGAGCAGATTACTCATTTGGAGGTTTGGTTGATTGTTGCTGCCTTTTGTGGTGAGAGCCAGGAGTGAGGACATGCACTAGGCAATACAGCACCGAAGGGGGAACAAAAAAGCATGGTAGTGTGAGTCACAGCAACCTCCCCCTCCACATGGCTCAGGGTTATTCATATTGCCTTTATACACAGGGCAACAGGACAAAGGAATTCAATGGCAGAGGGGAAATAAACAGTCAGATCCTCTGCTGGGGTAAAATGACATGTTGCTTTGAAATCTGTGCCTTTACACCACGCCCCAAGCCTCCAGGAAAATGACTCTCTGAGTGGGGCAAGCGAATAAAAGAACCATGTAGAAAAGTATATCTGAACCACGGGGATTGCAGAGGTAAATTATCAGGGGTCAAAATGGAAAACGACACAAAAGGGAGCCGGCTCCCTTGGGCTCTGTCCTCGGACTGGTTCTGTTCAACACGTCCATTAAAGCCGGTGAAAAAAATATGTGTATTAAATGTGTGTGGGCAGCCAGCTCACTGGAACGAAGGGGAGCAATTCAAATAGGTCTTGGTAAATTGGAAAAATGGTCTGGAAAAAATAAGGTACCAGTCCCTAAGGGCAATTTCAGAGTCCAAGTCTGAGTAGGAATAAGGTACGTGAATACAGGGTGAGAGCCTAGCAAGGTGGTGATACTTCATTAAAGGACATGAAGAGATGAGCAGACCTCAAGTTAAAGAGGGGGGAATACTGTCATGATGTTGTGGAAAAAACAAACGTGATATTAGCATGTATAAGCAGGAGTATTGCCTGCCAGACTCCTGAATGACCTCCAGCCCATGCAGCGCTGGCTGGGGCCAGGTTTAGAGGGAGAGCAGAAAGATCAGAGCTCCAGGGAATTTGGCCTGTGAAAAAAGAGACTGAATGAACACAATTGTTTTAACTGAGGGTCTTTAGAAATGTAAAAGATGAAAGAAGGGAATAATCTACCCTCCAGAGCCATACTGGCTAGACCAGAAAGTAAAGAGTTGAGTTTACAGCAAGAAGGATTCAGGTTAGGGGAAAAACTCAGGTGCCTATATATAAATATTTAGTGTCAATTTAGGGACCCAAGGATACCCAAGGCAGGCTGGCAGATATGATAAGAGATCTGTGGGAGATTTGTACCCTTGTGATGAGGCTGTAGACTTGGCAAGACACCATAAGAGATTTAAAATGGCAGTAGAGACCTGTCTTTAGGCATCTGAATCATTCCCTAGGTAAAACTTCTTAAAGCTATGGGCAGTGAAATACTGGGGTAGTTTGCTTGAAGATGTTATAAAGTCTTTCTATTTGGAAGAAGACAGGACAGTCTGCCTGCCTTAGAGCGATGGGATCCAGCAGATTCCCACCCAAAACCACCTTGGGTCTTTCTCATTTTTTACCTGGGTGAGAATTCATGGACTAACATCTTTTTCTGGCTGTGGTGCTCGTGGATTCAGCTTTCCATTTAACCCACGTCTCAGTCTGTTTCAGAGGCTTAGAATGGTTCAAGGTTGAACGCAAAATCTCCAAGGGTCGTCCAGTGGGTTAGACCTGAGGAGACACGAGAGCTGGGAAAATTACAGCGAGTAATTCATCTGCCCCATTGCACCTTTTTCTCTGGGGGAGATGTCTGAGAACACTCTTCCAGTCTGCCAGACTTGGTTCAAATTCTGTTTAAAAGATACACTTGTGGTAAATTTCCTTTTTTTTCCCTAGTTGATTTTAAAACTTGTTATTTGTGCCAAGAGCTCTGTCGTATGAGTCACCTGATCTGCTTCCACCAGCTGGATAAGCATATAGCAACTTGTATCATCAGCTTCCAAGGGTGAATGATCACGAGAAACAAATTTAAAATTGCTTTTTGCGAGAATGCAAGATAGAAATAACCGTTTGAATGTTTGCTAAAAACAAGTGCAAAAGCACCACAAAAACAGGCCAGGCAAATCCATTTAGTTTCCTTTTTTCCCCTCCATTTTATTTGGAGAACTGTGGATTTCTCTATTTTACATGAATTAGAAAGTAGAAATAGCCTCTTTTTTGAGTAGTGGTTGATATCAAATGCCTGTGAAACACAGCGAGCCCTTCTCTGAACTCTGAATTACCTGTGCATTTATTTGGATATCAGGGATTTTAAATTTTAAGAACTGCAATTATGAGGAATATTCAGCATGATCTTATTATTGTAACTAAACAGCTAAAACATATGCATGAAACATAATTAAAAGGGGTTCTGCATATGCATTTATTTCATTTTCACCTGCTTGCCGTATAGGGTGAAAACAGACTTTGAGAAGCAATGCTTTCTCTGTCAATTTTTTTTAGTATGCTTGGGAATTTTGGGGTTGTTTTTCTGTGGTTAACTGTATAATTAATCCAATGCTTATTAAGATAGACTCAAATGTTTGTATCATCTGGTTTTGGCTTCCCTTTCAGAACACCTTTAAAGTTTCTAACTAAAGTAAAATGTAGATACTCCAGAGGCATCGTGTTTTAGCAGTCCAACTGGCATCTGAAACGCTGAATTCTCCCTTCTTCTTTTTTTTAATTAAGATAATAAATTGGTCTTAAATTATCCCTGAAATCAGACCAGTGTTGATTACAATGGGTCTCATGCTGTGACAGCTCAAGATGATGTTATTTTTATTCCTTTTCAACGAGATCTTAATCTCTCCCTGCGTGTAAACAAATTGTCACAGTAACCTTGTTCTTTAATCTCCCAGCTGAAGACCTTTAAAGCATTGGGAGATAACAGATCTAACTGAGATTTCATCAGCTTTCAGGCTTTTACAGATATGCCGCATGCCTCTCCCACTGCTGCAGTCTTTAAATGTTGAAGGAGAGAAGTGCACATTACACTCAAAAGCTTTCCGTAAACGTTTGAAAATAGTATCCGCCTAGCAACATGCGATTCAGGGCTCGAAGCCACAGACAAAATTTGAATGCAGGCACAGCAAGGCAAATTGCTACCTGTTGTAGCTGGTGCAGAACTGTCCCACTGTCTCTCTTGTATCACTCTGGCTTACCCCGGTCAACCTTGCTAAAAAGGTCAACGGGGTTTTAATGCTCAGAAGAACATCGTACGTCAGGAAGAAACACCAGATTGCGTTTCTTATTCTTCTCCTAGCAAAGGAAAACAATTTCAAGGGGCAGTTAGTAAAAAGAATGAAAAGACCAGAGGTAACTTGCTTTTTTTTTTTTTCTTTTCTTCCTTCCACCTGCTTTGCAAATATGAACTAATTTATCTTCTAAAGCAACGGATACGTAATTATACCTAGTCAGCTATTACAAATGGGGAAAAAGAGGCAACAGGCAGCAAAGTTATTTGCCTAAGGCCCTGCAGCCTGTCTCCGACCTGGCTCACAAGCAGTGAGCGATTGCCCACCCCGGGGAATCCAAATCTTCAGCCTCGCTGCTCTCCCCAAAATACTTTGGAGCAAACTCCCAGGATTAGCTAACAGCGATAACTGATTTTCTGTTAAGTTCCCAAAACTCTTCCACTGGCACATGGCAGGGATAACACTGTCAACTCCACCTGTGAATACTTCTTTAAAAAATAACGTCAACAATCTGTATGTCAGGCTACTCAGTGCATTCAGATGAGCATTTTTCATGTTTGAGGGCATGTAAGCATCATTATTCACAGTGGTAGGACTGGGAATACTCAATAGCATCCATAAACCTGGTGTGCATTTCCTTACAGGTGAACATTATTTGTGAGTAGACATATGGGTACATTTTCCAAACACTATACAGGAGCCACTTGCACACACACAAAAAAAAAATCTGTTCCTGTTAAAATGGCTTTTGCCCAGGCATCTATTGATGTTTGGAAAATGTGCTCCATTTATTTACCGGCATGCCAGTTATTTGTCTATATAACAATGTTTTCTGTCAAGTCAAATAATTTACTGTTCCTACAGTTTAAACTCTTCCATTGAAAATTCAGCCAAAACTATTCCAAGTCTGACAGAAAGGCCTCTCTGCAAACAACACAGATATCTGCATCAGGTTTTCAATAATATTGCCCCAGATTTACTACTGACTTTCATTTGTTTTAATATGCTTCCACATCAAATTTAAAAGCACTTCATATATTTCAGAGTATTTTAAAGTTATAGTAGATATGTGTTAACAGCATATAAGTAGCAAATAAAGATATATAAATACATAAATATAAATATATATATAATACAAATTGGGTTTTATTAACATTACCATCAACTGAGAACTATTTCTTTACTGCTGGATGTTTAGCTTCCTGAGAAATCTGAGTAAACAAGCACCTTTCAGAAGGAAAAAAGGCAAAACTCAGGTAAATAACCTTAAGCTGATGAGGCACATTACACCCAAAATGTCTCCAGCAGGAATTACAACATGATTCTGCAGTAGCAAAAAATAATCAGGTTTCTCGATACCAAATTATTCTGCAAATGTCTCTCAGGTTTGTTAAACTATTGACTGAGAGAAGAGCCACAGAAAAATTAATCTGAGGATACAAAAAGTTGCACTCAGTAGGTTTGAAACACTGATTTTTTTTTGTTCAGAATGATTTTTTTTTATTCTGAATTTGCTTCAACTTTCTTTTTACTACCTTCTGCCATTGCAAATTTAGGCAAGTGGACATACTCAGCTCAGGGATGTTTTCAGAGAATCATGGTTACCTGTAGGTTTTCTGAAAATATTTTAAATAGAGAATAGGAAATATTTACTTGGTATTTGCCAGCAAGCTGGTAAAGGGACAACATCCAGAGCGGAGTTTGGGAATATTTGCTAGCTGAAGTTTGAAACTGAACAGCAGTAAGCACTGCTTGCAACACGGGGAGAGGGGGGAAGCTACTGTTGATTATTCCCTATTTTTATATTTCACGATTTCAGTAAGGTTTTTTTTTTAAAAAAAAAAAAGGCAAAAACTTTGCCCATGGTTGAGAGAGGTTTGATCGCTCTAGAGGCACATTCTCCCTGTGACTATGTTCTGACCACATGGCAAACTCAATTACGGAGTCTCCCAGTTATCTCCCTCGTCTCCAGTGACAAGAGAAGGGACAGCCATCAGCAAAACCTGCTCAGTGTGAAACCAGGGCAGGAATTCAGCCCTTCAGAGCTCTAAGAGAAGACAATTAAGTCATCCCATTGCAGCAGAGTAAACTACATCCTCCTCAGTTGCTTTGCTATGGGTAATTCCTACCTGGTTTAGACACGTATGTGAAAAAGTACTCAAGATTCTTGCACTATCGCGTGAGGCTGCCTGACCACTTCTATCCTTACAACACCCACAGTTTACAGTCCAAGATAACAGAAATACGCGGTTTTCCCTCTACTCTGAAACTAGTTCCCAAGTCACTAAACATCCATCCTTTCTCCCCTTATTCTTTCCAGAAAGAAGACCTCCCTGATACAACATCATTAAAAATGTATAGTGGTTTTAAGAGCTAAAGGGAATGGCTTTAAATGTAAATATCAGTGAGAGTCTCTGGTTTAGTTTCTGCAGCTGCAGTTCAAGTCTATGTACTTAGTACCATCTATTTCTTATCCTAGCACGAGCTAGCAAAATACCACAGCCTGAACGAAGCATAACTTGTCTTGCAACTTCTGTAAGAGTGAAGATCAATTTTCTCCCTGAGCAACAGGCTAATTCATCAGCAGAGTAGAGACTAAAACGTGGCAAGAACAAATAGCAGAGAGCAGAGAAGAGATACAGAGAGAAAGGGAGGGAAGAGGCTGGAGGGAAAATAAAGACAAAGTAATTTGCTAACCAAAGTGACCCGACAGAGCCCCCAATTCTGCGTCACCTGGGACGGAAGAGGCTGCACCTGTGTGCAACCCCGCGTTCCCCTTTGCACAGCAGTAAGCCCCAGAGGTAGAGTAACTCCCTACCAGGGACTGGCTGCAGCGCAAGGCTGGGTGATCCGTCATCCACTAAGCCCTTGGCATTGGTTTGCCTTTCTCATATAAACACATCCGTTGCTCTCATTAGTGTATTTTGAGCCTTCTGAAACAAGGAGAGACAGGTGTCTCCATCCACCATGCTGAACTGACTTCCCCGTGGTGCTGCCAACACAATTTTAAAGCAGATAGTGTAGATGATTACTTAAGTGAATTTACACATGATGGCAAATAACTATGCTTAATAAAACTGAGAGCGCCTTAATGATTTCATTTTGGTGATTTAATTTATAAAAGCAAAGCTTAATCATTTAATAGCATCATTAAGAAAACACCACAGGAAGTTTAGAAATAAAGAATCATCCATATCTCCTGAGAAATGAGTTTTCTTCTAACATTCAGCTCATGACAAAATAAAATGGAAAGCTTACAGCTTCTTAAATAATTGCACTTGAAATATAAGCAATCCCTAAAGAATCCATTCGGCCTCATATGCAGCACAGAAGATTTGCATTTCTGTTCACCACAGTGTGAAAGAGGCTTCACGAGTAAGAGACACCATCGGTGATGGGAATGCTTGTATATTCTTTTTGGTTAAAGAATGCCTTGTGAACAAAATGCAAATGTCAGAGCAATTAAAAATAAATGTTTGTTTCGAAAGCAGCAGTTTAAAATAAAATCATATTCTGTCACCACATTTTGCAAAATGACAATGGAAGCATCCCTTACCAGCACATGCACAGCGTGTGTGTCTGTGCATGCATGTGCACACATGAGTGTGCCTGAGTTCCAAATGGAAATCTCCAAGGACTGGATTAACCAAGAGTTTGCATTGGGGTAATGGAAAATATGACCTCATTAGCACTAGGTTTGTCATTTGCTCCATAATACAAAAGTAAATTACAATGTATTAATGCAGTTAGTGTTGTTTTTAATGTGCACTGGGATACAATAAAAGTTTTTATTGGGGAAGTGTGATGGCATGTTTTCACTACAGCATTAGCACTGGTCTTCTGATAGGGCGGCCAGTCATATTACCCAGTGGAACACTCCTATAATGATGTAGTAAAATTTGACTCTGATATAGTAAAATCTGTTTATGGCAAAGCTGCTTTTTCACACAATTGGGCTGGGGCAGGGAGCAGAAAGGACATAGCTAAAAGCGTCTTTTACAGCTTTATTTTCCTAGAAAGTGCTTAAAAACAAACAAACAAACAAATATTCCTAGGCTTCAGGCCTGCCCAAAGGAATTACCATGACACGCTCTCCATTTTCCTTTGCGTAGTTCCTTTGCGTCTTCAATTCATCTATAGGTTTGTCATCCAGCAGCTGCCATAAATTAGTGTCCACATCTTGGTGAAGTAGCCTAAACAGGAGTATTGTAATTTAACACACTTTTAATAGGCTTGTCGTAGAGTTTTGCATGTACAACCCAGCCCGTGTAAAACAACCTCAGGCACATTCGTGGCTTTAGAGAGGGAAGGTGATGGCGGAGAGCAGGGGGTGGGGTGGGATCCTTTCCTTATTGAATACAGAGCTTGCTTGTGTTTGTAGCAGTGCTGGCAGCCTGCACCCTCCTGCCCGTGCTGCTTTATTAAGTTACCAAAAACAGGTTTGTGGTACTAACGAAGGTTTGCAGGTGCGATTTTTAAGCCATGATTTTGCCTTTCTCTCTTTCCTAAATGGACAAAGAAAGTTTCATGCGTTTAAACTTGGTCTCATTGGCCTTCCTAGGTAGTGACTAGCGATGGTTATCTCATCATCATGCCCTGACCAGACTTCAAGTAGCACCAGTCACAGTTGCCTACCCAGCTCCCCACGACCAACAAGCCACACTCCACAATTGCGTTGATTTCCAAACTCTTGTTTCTTATCTTTTCTTGTTTCAAAACCAAGTCTTAATCCGGCTGTCTCTAGCCATAGCTCAGTACAGGCTGAGCCTGGGCTAGGGTACCAATCTGCACCATGACTGATGGCTGTTTTGCCTTCAGAGCCCTAGAAAGCCATGCTCATCGCTGGTGTGACCAGCGAACATGTTGGTGTCTGGACTGGAAGCTATCGTGGGGTTGAAAAGTGGCCCATTGCAGTATCAGTAGTCATTGTTCCCATTCCTCCCCCAAAAAGTAGCAAGAGACTTAAGCCAGGAGCCCAGCTCCCATCCCCTGCCTCTCTGCTCTTTCTCCTTTCTCCTCTACTCACCTAGGTCCAACCTTTCATTTTTGGGGAAACTAAACTGGATTTTGCTTTTGCTTCTGAGATGCATTGAACCGGCTTGAATATCCCTTTGCAGGAATATATAAAAACAAAATCTGGAGAGCAAAATTTGCTAGGACGAGGCTGTGAGGGCCATTCATTAAAATAAAAAGAAAAAGATAGTCAGGAAGACCTGAATAAGGCTTTGTAATGAATGGACCCAACTAGTGTGTGCCTGTGGCTCTCTTGCTAGTCTGGTGACAGTAGTTGAAAGTTATTTATTTGTTTGTAATATACTTTTCCACCGAAACACTTTAGTAATAAAGAGACATGAGGGGAGACACATTAGAAACTGTGCCATACATCAAAATGAAAAGTACCACATAAGCCACATGATAAAGGTAGGATAAAATGTACTTTGTTTTCCACACGACAAAGCAATAAGGAAAATGCTGTGTCTGGAGTAATTCTGAGCTTGGAAATTCTGCTGGTTATTTATTTTTATTAAGCAAATATACAACCCTGTAAATGTACCTGGTGCTAACTAAACAAGACTAGCTTACAGTCCCGGTTCTGAGAAGTTCACAGCCCAACGTGGACAAGACACTGCGCAAGACAGACAAAACGAAAGCCTATGATTCAGGGCAGCGTTGAGATGTTTTAGGCGAAAACAAGCGGAATTTATAAAAGAAGCAAATAACGTGGCTATTGAAGCTCCACATAATCATTAACAGGTATAAACATATCTCCTGTCCTTCCCATTTATTGATTTATTCCCCAGTGGCATATTGTCTAAATCCTACACGGCGAGTCCTGAAGCAAGGACAGCCTTTGTGTTATTTGTACAGCGCTTAGCACCGCTAGGCCCCGATCTTTCACCGGGGTCTTTTCTATTTCTTTTTCCAGCATAGCTAACATAATGAGCAGACCTGAAGACGAGAGTGAGGGAAGAAAAGCATCTGCAAGACAAGAGTCAACAAAATCTGAGGGTGACACTAGGGGACTCTGGTTGGGGAGCAAGAGAGGAGGAACAGAGAGTTAAAGCGGGGGCAGAGGCAGTGATTATCTACTTCTCTTACTTATTTGCTTAGGAGCTCTTGCAGTTTTACTTGAAAATGCACAAGGAGAAAAGAAAAAAAAGTTATTTTGACTTACAAAAGCGAGGAAAGGTCATTAGGAAGACTTGAGAACCAATAAAGCTCTTTAAATCCTTCCTACTTGTAATGCATAGAGCAAAGCTTACAGGAAAGCTGCAGCTAAGAAAATTACAAATGGTAATGCTATTATTTGGCATATAGTTGCCAAAGGCATTCAATATAAAGATTTTACAGAGGTGTCAACTGATATATAGCAAACACACAAACAGTCTCCAGCATTGTAACATATGCAAGGAGAGCCGAGGCTAAATATTAAGCATATGAATTATATATTCTTGCAATGTGAGGCTGAGAAAATGCTTGCTGTGCACCATAGTTAAAATGAGCAATAAATACCAGGGTTAATGCTGGCAATGTCTTGTTGTGGAAGGTTCCTCTAAGCCCCCCTCTTCCAAGTTTGGGTTTCAAACCATTTTCTGCTGTGTCGGATAATGAAGTGATTAGACTGCTCCTTTCCGAGACTGTTACATATTTAAAACAGGTTCCACCGCTGCCTCATTTTAAACATCAGAACCTGTTTTGGGCGCCAGAAATGTGAAACATGAACATCAATAGCTTTCTTCTGCCAAGATAAGAGCTTGCTGCAGAGGCCAAACATATGTCTGTCTTTCTTTCCCCGAGGAGGTTTCTGGATAAGGAAGAGGTGTGTCTGTACCTGAGCTGCTTAAAATGACTCAGCCACATATGGGCCTTTTGTAAACTTCCCTTTGCTCTTTCTCCGCAGGGCAGCAAGAGATTTCAGTCTCAGAGTTATTGCCATCTGGGTTTAAAAGGACAGGTCTGCCCAAGATCGGCTTCCCCAGCAAAAGTGGCTTTAGCCACTGGTCTCTGACCGCCGTGGTAGGTGCAAGCCCTTACGGAGGCCGCTCTGCAGGGCGCTTCGCTTCCTCAGGAAGGGTCATCCCGAGGTTTGCCCTTTGAAAGGAGCAGCAGGACTTTCGTGATAAAACACGCCGTGCTTTGTTGCGACCCACATCAGAGCCAGCAAAATTCAGGTGAGGGAGATGATAGCAATGCAAATGCGAAGCGCTGCTGCGTTTCAAAGAAAAGCTCTTGCGCCGGGCCAGGAAAATCGGGACCTTGCTTTGCGTACCAGCCAAGGCGAAGCCTTTGCCACCTCCGAAGTGCTGGAAGTGCTGCCCGTGCCCGACGCGCTGTGCGAGCGCCCGCACAGACGGGTCGTGCGGGAGGGACAAGACGCAGCTTTGTATTCAGCAGGCTTGCCCAAAAGGCAAATTAGTTCTTGCAGCTCAAGTTTAATGAACAAAAAGTGCTCATAGTAACCAGACTTTTGCCTCCCTCAAACAAGGTGGGGTAGTGTCAGGGCAAACTCAGCCGGGGACCTGGAGAAAGATTTTCCTTGTGTTTCGCTCTGCTTGACCGACTCTGTGCAACCGAATGCAGGTCTGATCCACCCCGGCTGCCTTCCCCTCCATCTCTGCAGAGAAGGGAGACACCTGAGACAGCCTCGTGGCCGGTGGACCAGGATGCGTGCCCTCCTGCAGTGACTGTCACTGTGTTTTCCTCCTCTCAGGTGCAGAAAGCATTGATTTCATGTCTTGCCCTCACAAGACAAGAGCGACATAGCCTAGTGGCTCCCCACCCCAGGCTGCTGGCTCCCAGCCCTGGGACACTCTCTGGAGAGAGAATCATAGCCCCTAACCAATGTTTCCCAGCCAAGCCAGCAGCTGAGATTTCTTCCGATCCTTTCTGCTTTACCACGTGGTGTATGCAGAGCTCTGCCCCATCCAGAGCCATCGCTGTACGCTAGATGATTGGTCATGACTTGAAAGTGCAGCCCAAAAAGCAGCAGGAAATATAATTCAGGTAACCCCAGGAACTCCGTCTCTGTGTAAAAAATAACAGTATTTCATTTTTACTTCTTCAAACATATGTCATCAAAATCAGCGTCCCACCAAGTCGCCCTTACTGTAGGGACTCACAGGGATTCACGCCTGGGATGGTGGACATGAAGCCACAGGGCGACTTCAGCTTCACCCTTTCTTTTACACGAAAAATGCCTTAAGCGTGGCATGGCCGTATGTACACAGCAAATCCCTCCCCAATACACTGAAATACTTTAAAGTGGAGAAGTAAGAGAATGTGGACCTGGATAGACACAGGAAACAGCCCAAAAAATACGGGGAGTGTTGAACAGGGAAAATGATCATTGCTTCACAGGATTTTGGCTCCAATGAAGAGCCAGGGCTCCTAAATCTTCGGAGTCAGCACCATCCAATTTTTAAGCAGTTAGGCAATGACAAATAAATGCACCATTTAACTGTCTCTTATTGAAATTAATAGGAATGAATCATCCTGGCGTTTTTGAAAAATCTTTCTGAAGTAGCTTAGGTGCCTAAATATCTTTAGCAGCATAGACCTAAGCAACTTTTCAAGTACTAGTTAGCTGCCTCTTCCTAATGTGTTTCATAGCACTAAATCACATGGAATAAATGGGGTTTTTAATGAATGTGAGAGTGATGCCGTGATGGGGCTTCAGCTGCCAAATTCCTCTTAGCCTTGTGCAAAGGGTGGCAGTAGCTGTGAGGTTGATCTTCCCTCAGCCAGCTGAAAGTCGGGCAAAAAAGTTGCACGCAAATTCTGCCAGCCTGTTTGCCAGGGTAGCACACGCATCAGTTTTATTGCAGTGCTGCTCATTGCCCTTAATTCATGAGGTTTCCTGATGCTTTTTTTTTTTTTCCTGGGACCCTGAGCATGCAACAGCCCCAGCTGCTTCCCAGGGAGGTCACACCAATGTCTGACATCCTCTCCTGTACCAAAGCAGCACACAGCAAACTGCAGCACTGCCCAGCCCCAAAAACCCTGATGAACAAGGCCCTTCTTCACACAGGCTTCCTCCTATTCACGCCTTAAGCCCCTAATAAGCTTGAAATAGCCTGTTAGCTCCATGTTAAAGAGAGATGCAGAAACTGCACTGCTCCCTCAGAGACATCTAGCCACCAAAAATCCAAACCGCTGCAAGCACAGGGGTTGGAGGGAGGTGGAGAAGGGCTGCCGGAGTGAGAAATAGCAGCTAAATGGCTGCTGTGGTCATGAGCTTGTTCTCAGCCAAAGGCTTTAGTCCATCAGAGTTGCTGTGAGAAGTGAAGTGAAGGGAAGGCATTTGGGAATGTTTTGCATCCTTTTGTGTTTGATTTTGGGTGGCTTGGGAGACACAGCACATTCAGATCCCAATGTCATTGTTTAAGGGGTTGTTTGTTTTCATTCCCCTCCTCCCAACAAAGAAAATTAAATTTGGCACACAGAGACGGGGCACTGATGACTCTTCAGGGATAGATTTTTATTACATTTAGGAGACAGTCAAAATAGTTTTTGACATTATTTTATTCTAGGAATTATAACTGAGACCCTAAGGGATGGAGTCACGCAAAGCCCACAGTAAAGCAATGGGAGATGCTGATTGCCCAAGGCTCCTTTGAAATCCCAGATTATGTTATGGATATAGTCACACAATTGAAAGTGATCCACTTACCACAATTTAACCAGTTACTGCCTGCCAGATGAGGCGTGGGAACTGCTTTCATGGTCTAAGCAAATGTGTTAACTTACAAGTTGTGGTACTTTAAGAACGTGCACGCGGTTGCTGTGGCTCGGTCGATGGTCGGTAGCTGGTGGAGCCACAGTAATTCAACCATCTCAGTCATGTGCCTGTACCTCATGGAAAGACTATATTGCTCGTATCAGAACAGCACTTCTAAGCTTCAAGCATGTGGTGGCCTCAGCGTGTCTGCGGCTGTGCCTGCGTGCACGGTTCACGATGCTGAAAACAAACTATAAAGGACAAATGAAACAAATCGATGGGTGAAGGGCAGAAGGCAGTAATAATCCTAGGTAGAATGAATATTAGGGAAGTAACATGTGTTTTCTACAACTGCTGGATGTCCAGAATTGTGCTTCTTTACTAAATTTGAGCAAGAGGGACAATTGCTCCATTATGGACATGTAAATATTTGTTATTGTAGGATTGCTCGTTCAAACTCATTGCAGTTTTATTTTGGGGAAAAAACCAGAACGTGCCCTAATCTTAGCCTCTATTTGCACATGGTTGCAACGCTGCCTGTGCAAAAAAACCTCCATATGTAAAAAATTCAAAAAACTTAAAACATGAAGATATCTTTCTTTGAGAAACTTGCATTGTTTAATCTAACATTTGGAAAATCTAAAACAAACTCCATATTTTTGGACCAGGAACCTCAGCTGGCTACTTGAATTAAACTGGCCAGCTACATCTTTTCCACAGCTCTGTATGCAGTTAATAATAGTACTACTTTGAAGTTAGCCAATTCCTTTCCTCTGACAGTCTCACAGTGCTTTTGAAATGTAGCTAGATGTTATTATTCCCATGTAGTGGCTCAGAATAAACTGTGAAGAAAGTAAATTTTTTGCTGAAGGCTATAGAGTAAACTAGCGGCAGACCCCAAGATTTCTGTGTCTTAGCCTTTTCCTGTAGGTCAGTGACATCCAGTTTTGGGGTCCCTTAAGGAGGCATTTGAAGGCTATTCTCACTGGTCCTTCCTTTGTCACATGGTATTATGGAATTGAACTGGAGGCTTCCCCATCTCCTATGGCCACATGGTGGATGTGTCATGTGAGATAGGAGATGCTGTGGGACTCAGGAGAAAAAAAAAAGCAGTCAGAATTGACCTGAGCATCACAAAATCTGTCCAACAGCAAACTCCCTGCCCAAATCAAAATATTGGCCAGAAAAGAGGGCTGCAGAGAACAGGCTCTGAGTGGGATAAATTGTTGTGATGGGCTGGGAGCTATAGATATGACACTTCTGTTCTTACTAATACACCTGCCATCATTCACTGTGTTCATTATCACAATGGTTCTTGTATTTTTATTCATCAGTGAGAGCAAAATGACCGAGCCTCTTGATGCTTTTGTCTGTGAAACACTTTTGTCTGCTGTTTTTGTATCACCTTTGCCATCACAGCTATAACAAATCACCTTGTTAATGTTACAGTGCTTGTTCTTGTGGCCCAGGGTGATCCCTTGTAGACTGGTGGGCAATACTCACATAACTATAATCCGCCACATTTTCATGCAATTAGTATGCAGCAGAATTGTTCTCAGATACTTACACACATACAAAAAGATTAAATAAGACCCATTTAATGTCATGAATTGTCCTGTTAGGAGTTAATGAGGTCTGGTAGGTTGCCAAAGTCCAACACACAGAAAGCTCAGGCAGGCCAGGAGGGAGAAAGGGAGGAGTTGCTGGGTTCAGCCAGATAGACCTTGAAGTGCAACAGCTGTGCCTTGTCTTTGAGGAGAGGATCAAGTAGAGAATATGAGATAGGCAAACGTTGGCTTAAACTTTCTTCTCTCTTTGATTGTCCTTGGACATCTGCCTCATCTCCTGTCAAGAATGTTTGGCAGCTGTGAGCCCAGAATAACACTGCCGCTCAGCCAGGATGCTATCGCAGTCGCCTAATACTTTAAGCCAACTAGTCTCTGCTGTGTGCCTCGACCGATACTGAGCTATGCTAATGCCTTGAGCTAACTAGGCTTTCTAACAGCCCGTGAAATACATAGAAGTGGAGTCTGTGGTTTATTTTCCTCACGTGCTAATTGGCTTTAATTGTTGGCCAATTGGATTTCAAGTTTAGAAAAGGGTGCCCCAGACAAAAGGAAAAGTGTTAACTTAAGACCGTGGGAGAGACAGGCCATTCTGTTCAGTTTCTAATGTAGTAGACTTTATGCAGATGCATAAGTCTCAGGGCAATGGCTGTCCTAGAAAGATTTCTCAAGCATAACCAATGTGGTTTCCTATAAAATATATGCTTCCATACAGGCTGAATGTCATTAATGTTCAGCTATTTGCTGGAATGTAAATTCCCATCTTTCAGAACCAACGTGTTTGTGCTCATTTCGCCTCAAAAATAAAGGGGTGGGTAAGATGAATACCAGGTCAATTCTGATATTTCAGCTGTTTTACGCAGTGGCTTTATAAGTAGAAGCGCTTCTGCAAAAGCCAGCCTTCATTTTGTCCCCACAGTCATGTTGAGGGAGTAGGAAGAAGGGCTTCCATCCTATATGTACCTCAGCACTTGTCTAACAGAAACAAGCCCTCTCCGAATAAGAAGGGCACTCAGGTTCTGCACCCATTCAGCCTCTAAACAGCATATCACATTATAAGGTTCATCCTCTGGTGACACCAGTTTTATTACCACTGCATTTCCATTTATTTCAAATGAGTTCATGGGAAGAGAATCAGGCCACGTAAATATACCTGTGAGATCAACCAGCCTAAATGACTTCTGTGTAATCTTTAATGTACATATCCTCCCAACATCCCTGGTAGACAGGGAAGTGCTATTATCCATCTTTTGCTGAGGGCACAGAGGGGAAAATCCTCAGAGGTAGTTGGGATCATAAATACCTATGAAAATATGTGCTAGAGAGACTAAAGACCAGCTTTTCAAAACTAAATTAATAGGATTTGGGCGCTTAACCTGCTTAAGCACTCGTAAGATCTTGCTGAAGAACTACTGAAAACCTGATCAGAAGTGATTTGCCTAGGTCATATCAGCTGCTTTTTGCAGAGCAGGAATCCATGTCCTAAAATCCTGTGATAGGAATTTAGTGCCATTAGGACCCAACCAAGCTCTTGAGCAAAACCTCAAACAAATCCTCATCATTATCACTACATAAAACATCTAGAAATAGGAACAGATCATGGCATTGTGAAGATCAGCTGATTGGCAGTGAAGTTTTCTGCCCCCCTTCGTTTTATGAAGTGTATCCCTTAAACAAAGCTCAGTTCAAACCGTTTTCACTTGCCCATCCAGATGAAGGCAGAGTGATGCTGTTACACAGAAGCACCGAGTTGTTTTCAAAGCTATGCAACATCCATTACCAGGTATTTATTAATCAGGCCTCAACCTTTCTCTTTGACATGGTTTTTCAAATTGTTTTGGAGGTCATTCTGTAGTGAAGATCCAGATTTTCTTTCATTACTTCTAGTCATTTAGTACTACCCAGGCAGTACAAAGAGGTGGTGTTTGGCCCTAATGAGCTAACGCAGAATTCTCCACGGAGAGGGGAGTTTTAACAGAGGTTGGGATTACTGGAGGTGGGCATGGTAGAATAACCTGCGCTATTCCAATCTACAAGTAGTCTTCGAAGGGCTATAGCTGGTGATACTATGTTTGTCAGGCTGCCTAATTTATAGCAGTAGATTGAGGTTAATGCAGAAGCATAACAAGAATAAAAAAGCAACTTTTTTTGCTGAAGATCCATGGATTTTTTGTGCAAGCTACACCAAAACCAAGGATAGGTAATAAAGGTGTTCAGGCACATGCTCATTCGCATAGAAAACTTAATGAAGTTAAGGCATTAGGGCAGCCGATATGTCTCCTCTGGTGCCTTTATCCTGGTAGTCCAGAACTGCCTTTACTGGAGCAAATACAAACTTGTTCTTCAAGCCTAGGCCTGATCACATGAACCCTCAGGTCTCAATCTCTGGTGTTGTGCTTCACTGTTTTGAAAAGTTCAGCTCAGTGTTTCCCACTCAGGTGCATTTTACTCACTCGTACCAGATGGGATCAGAGCTGAGAATACCAGATGAGCACACAAAAATGTTTTAGCGGTAGTTCCAGCTGGGATGAGAAATAAAAGTGTTATAAATCTCATGGCTCATCATCCTAATAAAAGTACGGCTAATTTGGATAAATTCAGACAGTGGGCTGCTTTATCCAAATCAAGCTCGAGCTATGAACATCTTGACCCCTTTTCTTGTAAAAAAGGTTTTCAACAACAAAAGAAGGATTTTAGTTCCATCCTATCTCCTTACCCTGTGTAAACTGCTATAACAAAAGCAAAAACAGAGGAACTATGCAGAGGAGTGACAAATTCACCAAATTCCTCCCTGTTAAATCTAATGCCTAGCGATAATATCATGCTCTTCTCCATGAAACATGATATTCTCTCCTGGTTTACAGAGCACCAGGGGGGAACATACTTGCAAAAACTTCCAGCTACAGTGAATCTGACCTGGAGCAGTTGTCTTTAGGGGCAAGACCTGAGATCAGCCTCCTCAGCAGTTCAGAGACACCATGGGATTAGCACGAAGGGGCTCCGCTGGCTTCTGCACAGCCACATGCGAAACACTGGGTCAATGCTCCTCCCTGCTGCCCACGGGCATCTTGCCCTCTCTGACAGCATTCATGGGGGGTAGATGCCGCCTGTAGGAACAAACTGCCCAAATTAAACTCTTTGCTTCTCTTTCAAGCCATATCTGCTTCCTCCAAGAGCATCTCAGCATCCACAATGTGAGGAAAAAGCAGTTGATAGCAGCTATGGAGATGTGACTATCACAACGTGCTTCCCCTGCCTACTTATTTTCACTTGGGATTGTCCCAATTTGGCTCCCTTTTGTGTCCTACCCTGCAAGAGATCATACGGCCATCCCCGAGGAAAGCTGGACACTAGACACTTTCTGCGGCTAGTCAACACATCTCTGGGGTTTGTCACGAGGACTCACTGAAGGCTGATGCCAGTCACCTGCTCTGGCGCAGCAGTGAAGTGTGCTGCTTTCTAGTGTTCAGCGGTTCCCAAGAAGCTGCAAGTGGATGCGAGTGGCAGATGCTAACAGACACCAGAGAGCCTGAATCGCCAGCCTTGCCTCTCACTGACAAATTGCACCTTCGCCGCAAACATTTCAGCGTGTAACTTATCTCCCGATCGGACCGCTGGCCGCCCCTCTCTGCAAAGGCAGTGTCCTTCCAGGTGGATTATTTTCCACTCAAAGACTGATGCCTGCAACGGCAATCTTGAAAGTCTCCTGCTATCTGCTTCTCACTCTTCACAAGACAAGACAAGACCACCCAGTGATTCGCCTGAAGAAATATTACACCAGTCTGTGGGCCGGCATGCCTGAAATTGGCCCAGGGAGCATATCGACGACGAGTTACCCAGCTTAGAAAACACAAGCGGATTAATAACTTGGACAGTGTGCTGGATAAAACTAAACTCAGAAACAATTCCCTGTCCAAACCCCCTCAGAATTTTAATCTTTACAGACTTTTAGCTCCATAGCCCAATAAATCCTTTCCA
Organism: Balaeniceps rex; assembly: GCA_013401315.1. Taxonomy (NCBI): domain Eukaryota; kingdom Metazoa; phylum Chordata; class Aves; order Pelecaniformes; family Balaenicipitidae; genus Balaeniceps; species Balaeniceps rex. The sequence goes on along the minus strand of VYZW01000759.1, from coordinate 23,293 downwards.
TAGTGACTCATTGTTACCCTGATCTTCCTTATAAAACACACGGTGGAAACAGTGTAACATTTTCCTTTCTTATTGCTCTCCTTTGTAAAACCATCTTTCCTTGTATCGTGCTGCCATTTGCCTGTTAGTCATGGGCTTCACTCCTGAATGAGCCACTTAAGAAATGTTACACTGATGTCAAATTGATACATGTCTTGTGAATACTTTATACTTTCTCTTTATTTAATGTGAAAGGACAGTGTTCAGAACTGATCAAAAATTGGAGACGAAGTTCCAGCCCAAATGCAATTTTTCTATTAAAAAAAAAAAAACCTTTAGCAGAAATTAGAATATAAGAGCTCACCCAAGGCCACAAACATTCCATGTTTCAGATTTTTCTTTTCTTTTGTCCCTCTTGGAGAAATTTAAATTCCTCGTAGCAGACATTATTTACATTTCTTAAGAAGCCCTCAAAACACATTTTCAAAACAATTCTGTTGCCAGATCTGGTAAGCTGCAACTGCAAATCACTGGCTTTTGCCTGTGAACTCCAGCCTGGCAAAGTGTTTTCCCGGATATTTCAAATCTGGGAGCCCAGACATAAAAATCAGCCCCTGAGGAAGAGTGACCAGATTTTATACAAGTTCTGAGCAGGCAGAGTGGCAACAACAGGAATGAAGAACAAAAATAATATTGTCCTGTGAATTAGGTATCTACCTCAGGCTGCTGCCTTCCCTTCCGCAGGATAACAATAGCAATAGCAACATCCATAGGAGACTTCATGAAGCCCCTTTCCCTAGTATATGTTGCCTTTTCAGGGTCAACATGCCATTTATGGCGATGTCATGGTAAGTGAATCTCAAATTCATTCACGTTTCTGATTTTTTAATTGAATGAGAACATGAAGACGTCATTATAGTGCCCCAGGAGCAATGCAGGGAAGAAACTGAAGTCCTTGTTGAAGCGGTGCAGCAAGGTGTGTAGCCCTGAGCCCACGGGCAGCCTTATGAACTGCCATATCATTCCCCATAAGCTTTAAGCAGTCAGCTTACATTTTGAAATTCAGCCTTCAACACATAACAGAGTCCTTGACCACCCTCCTATAGAAAACAAAATCCTGCTTATTTTGGCAGATGTTCCTTTTTCCTTTAAAGCATGCTATTCTATCTTCTTTCTGACTGTTTAGGGTATTTTTCCTAAGCACAACGTTATTGTGGGTTTAGCCTGAGACGTGAGTCAATCCCCTCTTTTCAAGCAAACTGATTTCTCCACTCCTTTCCCTGTGATATCTATTTTGGAGGCTCTCAACTCCCTGGTGGGCCAGTGGGACATCCCACAGCCTCTTTATGGCTGGTGGTCTGCAGGAGGGAATAGGATTACATCCCTCAGCAGCCAATGGTGTTGCCTGTAGGTTCAATAAACGGGCTTAAAAAAAAAAAAACACACACACACACAACATGTCCTTCTTACTCTGCTTTGCGTGGTGTGACTGAACCTGCAGAGCCAGTGGGAGCGAGTTCTATAGTGATAACGGTAACCATTGACTTTCCCTTTCCTGATTTCACCTCTTCCATTATGTTGGAGAGCTTTGTTCCAGACTAGGAGATTATGCAATGGGCTGAGGAGGAGATGTGACTTCAGTGAGATATAGCACACAAAAAAGTGTGACAAATTGCAATGACAGGGGCTCCGATGGTAGCTTGTGATGGAGTGAAATTAAATCCCTAACCAAACAATGCAGCATTATGCCATATTCTATAGGCACCCTTGTTGAGGGTAGATTGAGAGAAAAAGAGACGGGCAAAAAGAAAGATGCACACATACTTTCCCCATCCATGCTCCCAGCTAGCCCTTTCCCCCGGTGTCAGCTTGGGAGTAAACAAAAAAAACCAAATCCTTAATGCCTGGGCCGAGATGTAAGAGATGTGTGACACGGGGAGAAGTGTAACGGATTGAAGAGATGCCCAGCGAACACCCACAGATTGCAGTGCCATCCCCTGCTCTGCTCGGCAGCAGAGCTGCCTCCCAGGAGACGTGGCTGGGACCGCCTGTCTCCATACCTCCACACACAGCATCCCAAGTAATTCGCCCTCCTTCTTAATTAAAGTACTCCCTGAGGAGCGCTGGAGGAGGAGGATGTGTGTACACCTTTGTACTCGGCTGCTCCAAACTTCCTTGGGCGATACCGCAGGGTGATCCTGGTGGCTTTTTTCATGCTAAATAACTGACCTAGACGGCCTTACTGCCCCATTCATCTCTTCTACATAAACAAACTATTCATTCTCCAAGGAATAGGTGCATCTGTTCACTCAGGCCCGGCTCCTGAGGGAAGCCAACAAGAGACTTGACACTATTTAAGGAAGAAGGGAGGACAACATTCTGTTAGGGTATCTTTGCTGTCCCGGGGCCATCCAGGTGTTAAATCACTCAGTGGCCTCTAAAGGGTCCAGAGCCAAACACTGAAACAAAAGGCAAAGATGGGGAAGGAGAGCGCCAGATATCACAGCTCACACGCCTTGTGTTTCTCTTTTGCTTGCTCGGGTTTTCAGGAGCAGTATATTGACGGAACGGAAAGTGAAGTTGACTCTAGGAGGCTAGGAGCACTCAACACGGCTGCAAACTTTATGAGCTGGTCAGCATTACTAATGTTCTCAGAGTAACACTCTTGCGGGACTCCTGAGCTTAGTTTCCACTGGAAAGAAACAATAGTTCAAGCTGTGAAATGTTTTATATTCAACTTCCACCTCTGCCCCCCCTCTTCAGTGGAGTTGCCATGAGCCCAGACTTTAAAAACATTTCAGACTTAAAAGGTTAAGATTTAAGTGCTGCTGATTTTATCTGGGCTTTTAACTAACATAGGCAGGTGGATTAGAGATATGTGTACAATCTCCACTCTAGACACTTGGGTAAATATGCACAAGTGCTGAGTGAGCCAAGGAAGGAATCTGATGTTATTGTCTATTAATTTGAAAGCAGAGATTAAAGAAAGTGCAGAAATCAGTAGTGTAAATATCAAAAAGGATTTCCATTTATATGTAAGAACATTACTCTAGCAGTCTGGCTATTTCAAATAACATGAAAGCTTTTTTTCTGAGGAAAAAGAACTGTGAATTTGTTTAAATTTACATATTTTCCTCTCTCTTTGTTTGCAGGAATGGTCGCCATGCTTGCAGCTCGGAAGCAGTTTGCTCAACAGGGCTGGGTTTTGTTCAGAGCCTGCATTTGGCTGGAGGACCTAAAACCAGCAAAAGTCTTTCACAAAGTTACATGACAGGCAACTGGGCCTGGATTTCCTCCTCCTTGCGTTCTTTTTTCCCATTAATATTTGTGATGATTTTTTTCCTTTTTTATTTTCACTGTACAACAGCTTGAAAACAGATTCGGCTTTTCTACTAACACTTTTGTTATTCAGAAATATTCATGAAAACTTGGCAGAAATAACATGCAGGTGATGGGGCATTCAAAACCATTTTGGCTGTGGCTATCGGTCAAGTCAGCGATGTGACTGCCTCTCCAGCTCGTATGGTATGGCTTCTGCCTTCTCCTTAGATGCCTACAACCAATTTTTTTAATGAATGGTGATAATAAATAGTGAACATCCCCAAAACAAATTAAGTGCTTGCACTTTCTCCTAGAAAAAAAATTGTATCTATCTACGCTGTTAATATGGCCGATGTTTTTAATACCGGAAGAAACAATATTTCCTCTAGAATTGGAAGTAAGTTGTGTCTGAATGTGACAGGTGCTCTTTAAAAGCATACTTTGGGCTAAAATATCAAGGAATTCTCTACTTTTATGAAAGCTTTACAAATTCCTGGAGGTCATCTGAATACTCAAAAATAATGCATAATATGACCCCATGAATCAAATAGGCCAAGCTCAGCACTTTTTATTAGCAGAAATATTCATGAATCTTTTATCCTCCTCCTTAGTCCACCAGCTCTTATTTTCACCCTGGTCTCTCCTTAATGCAACATTTCATAGGACTGCCAAGAAAAAGGAACCCAGCTCCAGGTTTAATTGCTAATATTTCTAAATTTAGTCAGCATAAAATCCATCTGAGGCTCCAAAGATTTTCCCTGTAATCTGCAGAACCTGAGTTTGAATCTAGCCCAAGAGAGCACCACAGCAAATAAATACCATCTGATCTCTACAGAAATCTGACAAGAGTTCAACTGTTTTCCACCTTGCTACAAGTATATCAGAGTTGATTTCCCAATGCAATGCTGTAGGGGAAAAAGTCAATTAAAATGCAACTGTCCCAATTTCAGTGAAAGTTACTGATCAGCAGGAATCACTACACATGTGGTTATTGTCAAAAAAGTAAAAAATTTTCTTTTGTATAAGACAGGCCAATACTGTGCTCTTACGCTGGCTTGCTTCATGACTCATGTAGCACTGGACCAGCAGCAGTGACTAAGAGCCAAATGACCCCAGTTTTCCACACAACGATATGGCAATTGCTGGACTCAGCTCATTCCTCCCGTCTTTCTCACCTGCTTCTGTGACCATTATGGATATCACAGTTAAACTCTGCAATATTTGGCTGAAGGTACACAGTATGGGATTGCCAGTTTTGCTACGTACCAGCACTTTCCCTATCTGTGTAGCCGAAAGGGGATTAGGCTAGACAGAAAGGAACCAATTCTGGATGCTGGAAACCATCCAGATTTGGTTATCATTTCATTCTTTACTTTGGACCATGTAAGTGTCTTATGGAAGATTTTAAGTTTTAACAACCAAAGAAAAAAGGAAACTTTTCTAGTTCTCTTTCTCTAGCAGCTGGTATCACAGGTCTGCCTAGGTAGGTTATTAGCCTCAGCAAGTTGTCCCAACTATTGTTAGCATTATATAAGTGTAGACAACATTATCTGATTGAAAACTGGATTTGCACATTTTTATGCAGCAGCTATTTGCTTTAAATAGAAAGTTTTCAATATTTCAGTGAGAAAGCCTCAAATCCAACAATGATTCAGTCTGGAGTGGTTTTTGCTCAAGATTACAAATTTTGGTTTGTCAGATCATTTTGCAACAAACATTCGGAAAATTTTAACATGGAAAAAACCTCTAGTTTCCACTCAGTTCTAACGTTAAATGTCTGTAAAACACAGAGGAATCTCCCCAGTGAAGCACTTAAGGTATCAGGTCCTCCTAATCCAGACAGATTAATTATCATGTATAAGCAAATAGGAATTGTTTTTAATTCATTTCCAGATATAGGAAGATTAGGCCTGCAAAATAGTTTGCTCCAATACTGAATATTGAGACTACATCAATAATTACTGAATAAAAAGCTGAGCCCTGGGTTTTGGGCTCCCCTGAATGGTTTGGATCAAGAGTTCATTCAGATTATGTTACGGATAACAGCTCCAGACAACATTTGGCTCAGGTTCAGTTTCTTTGAGTCTAAGGCCAGGATAGACCTTCAGTTCATCTCTTTCGACTCTCTTTCTAGCCCACACAATTATATTTCACTCACATATTTCTAAGCTGAGCCCAGTGACATTAATTAAATGAGAGCATTTCAGAAATCAAGAGACAAAATTGTTGCCTGCTCCAGGCAGAGAGCAGGAGAGAAAAGCGACACCAGGCCTTTGCCACGGCAAAGAGCTGATAAAGGTGACTACGCCTGGGATTTGTCTCATGTAACTTTACATGTCTATAAGGTAGGTGTCTACACCTGATCTCATCGTGCTTGTACTCCACTGCAGTCAGCGAAGAGAAAGGGCATTTCTAGTGCACAACTCATCTGCTCTGCCTACTTCAGGATGAGACCTAGCGCCCCATTTCTGTTCACTGAAGGGTGACCACCTCAGATGAGGACAGCTGTGACACAGATATCTGAGACTCCTGTAAGAACATCCTCACCTTTTGTGACCACACCACAAGCTCTAAAAAAAGGGCAGCTTTCAGGCCCTTAGGGATCCCTGTTGGTTTAAGCAAGCAAAGTTTCAAGACTATCATTCCCTCCAGATGCAGGAGAGCATACGGGTTGGTATTTCTAGTTTGGGCTTGCAACTACTGCAAAGGAGAGATGTCTATCATGCAACATCATCTTCAAGGTTAAGATGGGGCTGACTGCATTCTCTTTGTGAAAGTGAGAATTGATAATATTGTCCTTTCGCTCTCATGAGAGATGCTTAATTTGAAAAGAGGCCTTGAATTTTGTTAAACATTATCATTTTCTATTTTATTCTAGATTATTATGTAGATTAAGCAATGCCTGACACTCAAAATTAAATATAAATAACACAAACTAAGAATAAATTAAAAGGCTGTAATATGTCCTGGCTACTCTAGCTTTTTTTGTAATGTTCCTAATACTACATGACTAGAGGTGCTGGTTAGGAGAATTCAGTTTGAACCCTACAGAAATGTGCTAAGGAGGAAAACAGACTATAGAAAACGTGAATTTAGGAATTAAAAGTCCTACAAACCGTTGTCTTCTGCTTATCTAGCCAGGATTAGAAAATACAGACTAGTGCAATGCAACCTTTTCCAATGTTTCGTCTCAGCCATCACGTGTTTCGACTCTCTTCTGAAAGAATAGCCTCTAGGAAGAGGGCTGAGTGCAAAATTCACAGCACATAAATTAGCCTCTTTCTCCAGCTAGTGGGGTATTGAGAGGAGATTGGAATTGCTTTGTTACTCAAATGTATTTGACATACTCTTTTGCCGTTTTTTTAAACTCTCTTGGCTATTAAATGTTTTGCCCTGAATAGTTGTGCTCCCTATTTAAAGGTGAATTGCTTTCCTTAAATCTAATAAATGAGCAACTTGGCTTGTGTGAGCAAACGTAACAGTTTTCACAAGAACTTGCATCCACACTGGTGATATTGCCATTTGAAAGCAAGAGTACGAGCAATCACACAAAATTAATGGAAAATTGGAACAAAAGAGGGGCAGGCAGGGTGAAGGCGAATTCTTTAGAAAATCTGAATGTCTGTGGATTACTTAAGCTTAACTCTCCACCTTCATGTAGGCACAACACATCCTGTAGCCCATTGGAGAATCTCAACACATTACACATACAGCATGCAAGACACATTAAGAAACTCAATATTAGGTTTCCCACTGATTTCTGAGTGAGTGGATGTGTGGTTAACTGTCTGCCTTTTCCCTTTTCCCAGCACGCCTGGATACCTAGTTTTGCTGTCATCAGTCCAAACACATGCTCTATTTTCCCCTCTTTCTAAGCAAAATTCTTACTCTCTCCCCCCTCTCGATACATTACTCTTTCCTGTCTCTTGTTGCTCCAAAGCGGTAGTGCCTGCCAGGAATCGGAGAGATTCAGTGCATGCATAGAGCAGCCTGGGAAAGGGGCAGACAGGACAGAATTGCCCAGCTTTGGCCCAAAACATGAGGTTTTCAAACTCTGCCTTAGTCCCTTGAAAAATCAGGACGTAGGAGGAGCAGAAGAAAGTGGCTTGCTTGCCTAGTGCATGTGTCAGTGTGTGTGTATGTGTGCACGCTTTAACCTGGAATCTATACCAGTGATTAAATGGTCTTTAAATCAAAGCCAATAGATAAATAAGGGAACTATTCCAAAACCAAGGGGGTTAAAAAACACTCTGCATGCACCTGCTGGAGACGCTGTGCTGCTAGCTCTACATTTCAACTCTAACCTGTATTTGATATGGTGTTGTTGCAGCTGTGGGTTGGGGTGGTTTATTTAAGTGGCTCCAAATGCTTGTCAGTGTGGCAACCAGCTGAATACATAAAACAGGCTCTCCAAACCCTTTATGGCCCAGGGTCAGAGTAAATGGAATAATAAAATCCAAATGCTTTTGTCTCATTTTCCATCACCCAAGCCTTCCGCATAAATCTACAGCTTTGCAATGACCTTCGCATTCAGTGTCGGGGATGAGGCCGCAGGTCTGAGATACATTTGGTCTTCATCTTAGGTCTTTAAAAGCTTTTTCCAATTAATTTTAACTGACTTCCATAAGGATCAAGTACAGTTTCCTCCTCCCAGCCCCCTCGCTCCACATCCCACCCCCTTTCTCTCCTGCCCGGCATCTTCTTCAACCAGTCAATTGGGGGAACACTAGAGAATAATGCTATTGATCACATTCTGTGTGGTAGCACCAACAGCAAGGACATTTGCAGAATGAGTGATTTAGCAAATACGAAGTAAGAGATTTCTTTAAGGAGTTTTAATTTGATGTCTTCCTCACTGCTGGGTGCCTGGTTTTCTTTATTTCTCTCGTGTCACATTATCCCTGCTCAGATGTCATCAGAGGGACCCACAGTCTCCTGTACACATGTTTACAAAGGGTAGGTCACTATTAAACTAAAATATATGTGTTTGGGTTTAGTGAATCAAAAATCACCTTGTCCGGAATGAACTGCTGAGGGCTGCTCCTTCCCCCCTCCCCATCTGATCTAAATTAGATGTAAAGTCACTTCTATGTGCTTCAATTATAGTGAAGAGCAACCCAAACCTCTGTCAGAAAGAAGTCCTCAGGAGACCTCCAAACGTCCTGACTTTAAGAACCCACAGATCTCCCGTCCAAATTCCCAAACAGGATTTTAACAACCAGCTAATAAACCAGTGCCTAAAAAAAATGCTCATTCCTAGTCTCGCACTTAGTGAAGCTGGACCAGACTTTGAGAGCTGTAGTGAGCGTTAGGGGACACGTTCACAGCCCAGAGTTTCCATGTTTATTGTGGCTCCGTTGACTTCTGTAGAGCTGAACAGATCTATATGATCAGAACACTTGGCCCAGACCGTGCAGATACAGTCAATAAAACCAACAGTCAGGTACCTCGCTACTGGGACTTGGGCTCAATCAACCTTAGACAAAACAAGGAACAAAAATATCCATAAGATGGCTGCTTTCCTGTGGCCCGCCCAAAGGAAAACAACAACTAACTGGAATCTCCAAAGAAAATCCACATTTCTTCAGATTTCATGTCCAAAATTTTAAACATTTTAAAAATTAAGGAAGTTCTGATCACATTGGAGCGGCACCAAAAGTCCTGTCTCCCTAATCAAATCAAGCACTCCTACCTGATGTTTTATGAGATTTATCCATCACTAATGCGAACTTCTCTTTCAGCTCTGAGAGGAACGTCAGTGAAGATTTGAGACACAAGACCTAAAACAATAAAATCCTTCACTACACGATGATGTACAGCAAGGAGATACACCTTCTCATAAGGCCCGATTGTGTTATTGATGACAATATGAATCAGTAAGGCCCCTGACTGTTGAAGTTCATGGAGTTGCATCCCTTGATGTGTTGAGAAAATGAGGGTCTTTGGTTGGAGTCAGCTTCCCCACTTTTTTCTTGCTCAGTGAAACTGTCCTTCCAAGCAACAAATAGGCCAGTAGCTAGCAGAAGTAGGGCGACTTGGTCTCCCATGGCATCGAAGGCTGTCCTCAGTCTCTGGTGTCCAAGAAGCTGCAAATATCAGCTGAAGCTTTGTCTCTGCGTAGAGCATTGCCAGTGGTTCTCTGATGTGGATTCTTTGGTAGATGAGTACTGACCACAAGTGATGGTCTTTCCCTCAACGGGTGCGTTATTAGAGCCTCTCATCTCTGTCCAACTGTTCTCACCAAACTTGCAGGAATTTAATAATTTGCTCTTTTAAATCTGGCTGAAATTTCCTGACAGATTCAGAATTACCAAGAGTGGACAGACAGAAGAGCAGGAATGTCCATCCAACTGTGTATGCAGGAGGAGATCAGGTGAAAGCCACTCCTGCAGGAAACCAAGCTAAGAATGAAAATTGACCTATCAATTTTTTTCTCCTCCAAAAATGAGAAGAAAGGAAACCATACACCTGACCATGGAAGTGAGACAGGGAAGGACAGAACCATTCCTTCTTGGAGACTATGGGATTAAATGCATGCTACTAAAGGTTCACTTCTGTAGGCTGAAAATGGGATCTGTGTGTTAATTAATTTGAATGCGTGGATTAGAGACCCTGATTTTTCCATCCCAACGCACGTTAAGTGAGTCTACAGATGTCCAGCTTTATATTTGCTATGTATGAAAACTATCTATGGCCCTATCAAAAAGTCCTGAATGGATTAAAAAAAAAAAAAAAGAAAGAAAGGAAAAAAAAGAAAACTCATCCAGTTAAACAGAGAACTGTAAGCAAAAAAAGGAAGGAAAACACAAACAAGCACAGAGCAGGTGTTTAGCCAGTCAATTAATTTATATGGCTTCTAGCACGGCACAGGGCATTAACACTACCCCCGCACGGCACACAGGTGGCAGGGTGCGTGTCTGGGAGGCGGGCAGGCAGCAAGACATACTGTGAATTTTCTCCCTGAGCAACGCGATTACAGAAACAACTGCAAATAACTTTGCGCTGATCCCCAGCGATGCATTCAGCGGTCCCTAATCTTCCAAATGTCTGCCTATGCGATGGTATGAAAAATATGGCATTCCTTCAGCCCTCACCTACGGAGACACATCTGGGCTTTTCTATTGATTCTTTATTTATGGGTTTCTGTCTGAGCACATTGAAAAGAGAGTCAAACGAAGATCACTAATACAACGCTGAGAACACAAGAAGATGCAGAAACACTGGCAGAATGTACAAACAAAAGACGCACTACACATATTTCCACCTGGAGTATTTACAAGTGCTTTTCAGGCATGGACATTTATAAGAGAAGGAAACTGAGGCACGGGGTGAAACAATTTGACCATGCAGGGACAGCAATCAAAGTCAGATCTCCTGCCTCAATTCTCCACGTGAGCTCCAGGAACCTCCATGCCTTGGTTTCACATGCGAAACTCTAAAAGCTTAATTGAGAGGCTGCGTTTCCCCTGGAGTGGAATCAAATGAAACACTCAAGCTAGACACTCAAGTAGGCTTACTGGTTTAATTTAAAAGCAAGGGGGACTGGTAGCAGGGAGTTCCCGGTCAGGGGTCATTTGTTGTGGAATATACTTCTCACCTTTGTGTTCCTCAGGGCTGGGCTCTGGCAAACTTAATGGCATTTGGCATGTCCACCTGCTCTATCAGTTTAGTCTTGAATTAAACAGCTCAGCCTAGAGTGGCTTGAGAGCTTCTTTGCATCTTGAGATTTATTATTTTTAGGGTTCTTTTAAAAGAAATCTTTGGCTTTTTAGTGTTGGATTAGTAGTAACAGCAGTAGCACTAGGAGGAGGAAGACCCCACGATGTATAAAGGGAAAAAAATCAATGCAATGCATGATGCAGTTTGCCTGGAGGAATGACGTTAATTTGGAGCACTCGGCTTTACCCCGGCGTCTGCTTTGTGATTATACAAAAATAGGAATTTCACAGGATCTTGATCCAGGAGATGAAGCTGACTTCATTCCTTTTTAAGACTTAGGATTTCAGACTAAACATCTGTTTGAAACTTGAGATGAAATTCACATGATTTAGACACAAAGCCATGAGTCAATTAGATGTCCAGCATGCATGGTCAAGATCCTTGGCTCTGATCCTCTGAAAAATTAGCACGTAAGTAATTTTATACACATAAGAAGGCCCAGTACATTCAGTGGGATAAGTCCAGGTTATTAAGCTTTTTCCCAGGCCAGGGTTCTCAGTTGGAACCAAACCACAAACCACATCAAGCTCATACAGTTCTTGTACAAACATTTTGCACTTCTGAAACCAGAATAATTTTCTCTTCAGGGTTCTGCAATCATCGCTCAGCAGTGGGGATGCTCCTGGTGGAGATTTCGGACTCCATCAGAAGTGAACGATGGGCCGAGAGGTGCTGAATCTCCCAGCCAGCGCCACTCTTGTTTGCACCCCACCTAACCTGTTAATAAAATCTACGAGAAGGGGCACCCGAGGCACGTCACTGTTGGAGCCAAACCGTTTCCAAATAGAATGGTTTTTTCCCCAAAAGCCCTTAAATATTGTCAATAGCTTTTCCACGACATCAAGAGCTTTTCACAGAGTGATTTCTTCCCCTCTCCCCCTTCTGATATGAAGAAAAGAAGTTCCATTTGGTTTCCAGAGGGTGGCCTGCTCATCTCCATGAGCTATGGGGATGTTTGGAGAGGAGGACTGCCCTCTTAAATTATAAATTCTTGTCAGATTCAGTGGGTGAGAGACCCACATGCCCTCATCTGGTCACAGAGCACAGCACACTGGCACATTAGCTTCTGAAGCTGCCTTTTCAGTGCTGACCTTTATATTAATGCTAATAGGGTTTGGAGAAATAAAATGTAAATTTGTCTCTAAATGGATTAGTCTAGGCTGGGGGTGGGAAAGAAGGGTGCAGGAGGGGGTATTGCTTGGAGCATTCGCACTAAAATTAAAACATTTATGTTCCAACACTTAATTTTATTAGTGGCACACTGAAGTTGCTTGAATGCGTAATACATCTCTCAAGTCCACTCCGTTCTCGCTCAGCCTCTAAGCGTGCGTGCATGCACACGCTGCCTTGCCAGAGTTACACGCTATATTTACCTAATCGACATCCTTTTCCTCTCACAAAGCTCACATTTTGTCATCAGGGTTGTTTGTTGGTTGTCGCATCCCAGATTCACCAGGGAAGGGAATAAACAGTCTTGCAAGTCTCAGCTCTGCCCCCCGGGAACCATGAAACTACAACCTGGGCCCAAAATAAATCCTTTTTTTTTTTTTTTTTTATATCTGCACAACAGTATGGGTGCCCATTTCTTCACATCAGCGGTGTGTTTACACACAGGAATTGGGTAATAAGGTTAATTGGTGCTTACAAGTGCTTTACCTAAGCACAGACCTTAAGAAAAGTGAGTAAAGAGCCGTATTCCCACTTTTTAGATAGGGAAATTGAGCCATAATTGGCAAAGTGATATTTGTTTGCCATGACTGGTAAGGAAAAGTGAAGAGAGCAATATTAACCCTAAAATTACAGTTTAACATTTGTTAAAACATTAAAGCATCCTTCTTGCTCTGCTTGAACCTCAGGAGTTGACCCTGCAAACAAACACGGGAGGGTTGGGAGTTCATTTAGATCAACTGTGATAACTCCCTCTTCAGTGGGACAACTCTGGGGCCCTCTCACATGGTGCAATTTGTTTTCCTCATTTTACAAAATAATTATTCAGTGGAAACCATACAGTTTCATTAAAATCAAAACATTTATTTTAGGAATAGATCAGCTGTGGCAAAAAGCATTGGTGAGAAGAAGTTATGATATCTCATTTCACCAACATCAAAACATTTCTGTTAATTTCAGTTCAATATTTATATTAAAATATGAATTTTCATGTTCTGTGTTTATATATTTTTCTTAAATTGGCACCTAACTGTTATTTAATGTTTTAATACAGCACACATTTTTCAGAGCACCTTTTTTGGCTTGGCAAATATAAAAATTTCAGCTATTCGTTCTGACAGAGACCCTGGTTTTCCGAAATGTCAGCATTTCTTTGGAATAGAAACTCTGGGTCGTAGCCAGGTCTAAGTCCTTCTTATTGTAAATGAGGCCATATTCATTAGACATCCAGCCATGGCACACTTATCTTACACGAACATATATCTACAGCATCACGGCTGGGCCAATGCAGAAATCAGACTTGGCATATGGGGCTGACATAGATTCATTCCTAATGAAACACTTCTACCTAAAAGTGATTAAGCTAGCAGCATGCCAGAGAAATTACTCTAAAATCTATTGTTTTCACTGAAGATCTGATCTCTGGAGCTGTATTTAAAACCACTCATAGGATTCTATAGGCTGACAGACTCCTATAGAGTGACATAAAGCCTTCCTTTTTGTATGAAGTCCTATAGGATTTTTCCATAAGTAGATAACCCCCAGGTTAAATTAATTGAGTGGTTCAGTACAGAAACAGGCAAAAGTGAGGCTGGGGGAGTGGGGAGGAGGAATCAGAGCAGCAGTGATTTGGGCTCCTTGTCGCTGCCCGAGCTGACGTTAGTAGCTGTGCCTTGGATACGGCTTAAAACATGGTGCAGATGTGAAACACAGAGGTACCGTATATACACACACAGGGTCCCATAAGGTGAAAAAAGGAGGGGTGAAAAAAAGAGCAGATCATTCAGTAGTGGAAAAGTATCTGATTGCCTAATGTAAACTGTGATTAGTGGCTCAGTGCCTGGACAGTGAGTACTTTGCCGGCCCCCAAATACGGTCCCCAAATCAGCATGTGTGCTGCCAATCTGTCAGGCAGGCCAGCTGTAACACTTTCTGGCATTGCAGTGTCTTCAGCTGGTTTGTGTCAGAGCCGGCCAGTGCGGGGGGAGGTTTTCCAGAAGTTGGCTATTGAGTGTCTGTCTGCCTGGATCAAGGGTGTTGCCAGTTTAACATCCCAGCAAGGGGCCACCACATCTGGCCGCAGAGCCATTAGGAAAAGGGAAAGGTGGGGGGGTGCTGGGGAGGGGGGCAGCCCTGCAGGATTCGGAGCTGGGAGATACCCCCGACAAGGGTAAAGGCCACCGGTCCCAAAACACAGCACTTTTGGAGAAAGTCGAGACCACCGTATGGAGAAAGGTTTTGAAGTGCTCGGACCACAGCCTAAAATTCACAAGTGACATTAAACTCCCAAGTCAAATTGGGTCTCAGAGCCCTGAGCATGCAGACCTCTCGCTGAGCCTTTTCCTCCCTCTTACAAATTGATATTTTATTAGCTCAAAGCCAGATGCTTCTCCTTAAAACAGATTCATCTCCAGTTCATCATATCGCTAGAGACCGAGTGAGGTGAGGGGTAGCAGCGGTGCCAAACATGTGCGAAGCGAACAATACCCCCAGGTACTGCAGGGGGAGAAGGGAAGAGAGGAAACAATCTTTTTTTTTTTTTTTTGGTAAAACACCCATCTGTTTTGATTTGGTAGCTCCAATTTTTTTTTTAGTGCGGATGGATTGGGGGGGCAAAATCCATAGAATAACCCTGGTAGTTCTGTGCCCCCCTCCCCAATCCCTGCATAGGTGGGTACTGCCGCGCAAGCCACAGCAATCCTAAAGGATAAAACTGTTCCCATCCAAGGGACAAGGCAGCAACACAACGGGCTGGAGAAGAGGAGAGAAGGGCCTGGAATAGGATTCTTTAAGAGGATCTTGAATCAAGGGTTAATTGTTTCCAAATGACCACTGTGTGGGAGACTATTATGGGATGGGACCCATTCAGGATTGGTTTAAAGCTGCTGGTTAGATACCTTAAAAGAGGGCTAAGCAGCAGCAGCTGTTTTACATTTAAAGTGACTGAAGTGAGTAGTGAATTACTGTGGGAGACAAATGAGCCCATGACATGATTGGACCTGGGACGGCTCTCCCAAGTGGCCACTTGTTTCATGAGAACTCCCACCCCCGGGCTCTGCATTTGAGTATCAAAGGCACAAATAGCACCAATTAATTCAGATTAGCCTGAGAGAGAGAGACAGCCAGGTTAGCTGCCTGTTTCTGGATGCAAGAACCCAAATTGCTGTCATCTCTCCTGTCTTTGGGGTGCCCCTCTGTACTCCCAGGTCCGGTTTCATCTTGTTATTCCAGGTTGTTCCTCGAGGAAACCGCAGACAGCATCAGCGTTAAGTCAGAAGCCACCAAGACCGGCGGAGTTGTGTTGGTGTAAACTATTCACTAGCAATAAGAGCAAGAAACAAGGCATCGTGCTGTGGACCTTGTGTTTTCTGTCCAGGAGTTAAGTAGGGGTGAGTGTGGGCCCTGACACAGTTCATTTCAGTATATCCTAAGAAGTACACAATCGGAGTGTTGTGGTTTAACCTGACAGGCAGCTGAACACCACGCAGCCATTCACTCGCTCCCCCCGCCGTGGGATGGCGGAGAGAATCGGAAAAAAAGGTAGAACTTGTGGGTTGAGATAAAGACAAGTTAGCAGGACAGAAAAGGAAGGGAAAATAATAATAATGATAAAAGAATATACAAAACAAGTGATGCACAATGCAATTGCTTACCACCCGCTGACTGATGCCAAGTCAGTTCCTGAGCAGCGGCCGTGCACCCCTGCCAGCCAACTCCCACCATTTTTTCTGTTCAGCACGATGTCATACAGTCTGAAACATCCCTTTGGCCAGTTGGGGCCAGCTGTCCTGGCTGTGTCCCCTCCCAGCTTCTTGTGCACCTCCAGCTTCCTCTCTGGCAGGGCAGTACGAGAAGCTGAAAAGGCCTTGAGTTAGTGTAAGCACTGCTCAGCAACAACTAAAACATCAGTGCGTTATCAGCATTATTTTCATCTCTCTCTCCAAAACACAGCACTATGTCAGCTACTAGGAAAAAAATTAACTTTATCCCAGCCAAAACCAGGACACAGACTCAACTTTTCTTGGGGACCCCCCTGCCCCACAGCATAAGGAAAACATAAGATAGATCAGAATTAAGAGTCTACAGATGGGATAAACTGTCTGGACTATGTTTTACCGGTCATGAATTTCAAACTGAAATTCAGTTTCCAACAGCTTTGCAAGACATGCAGAACTTCCCTTTAACCACCTATCCTTTTTCTCCTTTTTTTTTTTCTGTATTACCCTCAATTTGTAATTCTTAGGTAGGGATTTTGCTGCCTCCCCCCAGAACCTCTTCTCTCACTACTAACACGCAGCTGCAATGTGCACAGAGCCGTCTGAGCACCTGCTTTGGGATTCGACATTCAGGTCAGTGACTTCCTGGTGATACCAAGGGCTTGCGTCAGCCTTCCCAGAATCGAAAAGAAGAAACAGTCCTGCGTGCTATTTACCAAACTGCATTAGTCAAAATACTGCATTTTAAAAACCCCTTAAGTTGTTATACATCATCATATAAGTCATCACAGAATAGTGAGTATGAATTCCTAAGAATTATGTTGACATGGAAATTGTCAGCAGAAGTGCTGGGAAATTTACATCTCCTCATATATCTGTACTTGTATCCTCCATAGAAATTAACATATTATAACGCTAATATTTCAAGGTAATGTTTTCTCATGAGGATGCCATATTTTATCAGTTAATATCATCTGCGTAAAAACTATTCAATTACAGTATCAAGCAATGTGTGATTAATACTAATATCACCAATGTAATGGCAACTTCGTAAGGTGTCATCATAGTTGTTCAGGCAGCTGAAAATGGCAGTAGGAGAAAAAAAAATCATTCTTTTTAATTAAAAAAAGAAAAGTTTGATGTCCATGAAAATGAATGGCCAGTGATATCTGGAGCGCAGTCCTACCCAGCCTGGAGGACGTAAGTTGGGCCACAGATCTTAGCAGGACAAGGATTTTACTCCTCGCTCTTCATGCTGATGTATTCAGCCTTGAGCTCTATCCCTCAGATCCCTACAACATTATTAAATGTAAGCATGGGAGAGAGTTAAGTCTTTTACCCAACCAGCAAGATAGCCACTCCTGAATTTTTTACAAAATTATTATTTCAGAGGTGCTGTTGAAAAGCCATCGGATCTCATTTCTCTCATGCTTTTACCTACGTCCAGAAGAGCAGCACTGCAGGTATGATGGACCTTGGGCAAACAACTGCATTAGTACAAGGGATTATAAAGGTGTGAGGAAACCTGAGCTAGAACTACAGTCTTCCCTAGGAAAGGAAACGCAATATTTTTTTTTTAAAGAGCAATATCCCTGCTTTGTCCCTCTGGATCCTGAGTCCTGTGAAGGACAGGGATTCTTGAGAGGAAGAATCCTGCAGGAGCCCACAAAAGGCACAGAAATGAAGAAAATGGCAGGATATTATCAACTGGTCAGAAAGCTAAAGCATCCAGATTTGAAAATGGCTGTAACACACCATTGCACCTAGAATAGCTCCCCTTCTCCCTTAACCTGCAGATTTGTTGCCAAAGCTGAGTAGTTCTGTAATGAATAATTTATTCCAAATCGTTTCCCCCTTCATGAATTGTCAGAAGGGGATCATGAATTTTTTTAAATGTATATGTTGTATGTACAACTGATACTGTCCAAGGGGGTTATAGTAATGCTCTGGGACTTGTATTTCACATGAGCCAAGTTTTGAGAGCTTTCTTGCGGCCTTTTGCCCAAGGGTGAATTTCAATCTCTTCAGATAGATATGCTGTATCATTGTGTGAATCATTTTGGGTCTGTAGCTCATCCACACGCATACTCACTATTTCAAATTCAAGCTGTCTTGACAAGATGCTTAGGTCACATGGGCCATATCTGCTCCCAGATTGGAAATGGGTAATTTGGAATCAGCTTTCCAGCCCCAACCCCCCATCCAAAATCTTCTTCCCACAGAAAAATCTGTGGCGTACTCCTGAAGTTCACTCCTCCAGCCACGCTCCTGTCCACGTACCTCTAGGAGAGGATTCATGGGAAGTGCTGCAGACCCAGCCCAAGTGAATTGCTTTGAATGTTAGGGTAGTACAAAAAATGGTTTTGGCAGCATTCCCCTAATTTATTTCACCAATTTAGGCAGATTTTACAAAGGCAGCTAAGCACAAAATGAAAAGGGGACTCTAACAATTCTGAATCGTAAACACATTTTGAGCAGATTGTGCAAAGCAATTCAACTAAAATTAGATTATGAAAAGTACACTAAGTAAAACTGTATTATAGAAATGTTATGAAATTAATTAATCTAAGAAGCAGCATTGCCACCAGCATGTGCTGGCCCTGGAAACTCATGAGTGCATTTGTTCCACTCCTAGCTTTCATTCCAGATGAAGTTAACACGAGTCAGAGATGTGACATTTCTAGGTCTGTGATCCCAGTGAATATTGTGACCTATTACAGTTTTTCATTTGATCCTTAATTTGAGTTTGGTCAGTGGCACTTGCATCCACTAAGAATTGCTCTGGTGGCCATAGGTTGGCAGCTAGTTACAATCAGTACGGCGTTCGTTTAATAAGGTTTAGTTACCAGTGTGGGTTGTTACCGGGCTAAGCCAATAAATAATGTATTTTCAATTAATAGACAAATCTTAGAAGGATTTGTACAATATGTATGACTAAATGACGAAACACATTATAATTATATGGTAATTTGTTAAAATGATCATTAATACTTCTGATGTTAATTATCTAATGGCAAAAAAATTACAGAGGGTACAAGTAATTTGCCCTTTGTAATTGCTTATTAGGTTGTATGATAATCATTTTGTTTTCTTTGCATAGCACTGTTTATTGCCTTTTTCTTCTGACAGTAGCTGAAGTGTATGTGAGGTCAAAAGTTATTGGACACTTTTCTTAAGAAACGAGACCACATTTTTGGTGGAAGTTCAACAGAGGACATCCAACCACGATTGCTACATGCAGTCTTCACTTAAATTGGAAAGATTACAATACAAAGTGAAAATTATAGTTTTGGATATAGACTATATGCACATATTTATATAAAACAACCATTTTCAAGTGGTAACTACACATTGCAAGGAACCAAACGTAGTACGCTTGTAATCCTGTTTCTGCTGGTGATTTGCTGTATGACTTTGGGTTAGATACATGACATTGTCTGTAGTTCATCACAGCTGTGTACGTGACTTCCAAAAAAGAGCTTAAGTGCCAAAAATTATTATGGATTTCATTGGCCTTCACCTCTGTTCATTTTTCCCACCTTAAGGGTGAGTAAATGATCCCTCAAATACGCAGGTTCTGATTCACCTCTTTCCTCATGTTAATCAAGAGTAGATTTTAAAGGCATTTTTTTTCTGAGAAGCATATTCACAGAATACGTGTTAAACTCTGTGAATAACTTATTGGGAGGCATGGAAAGAAAAAGTCAGAATAATTTCATTTTTTATTTCAGAAGGACAATTTTAGAACAAATTTAGCCAAACTTAATTATATTTTAAAAGTTTAAAAAAAGAATACCTGTCAACTAAATGAAACATGCAATGTAATGCAAGGGCGGGGGGGGGGTGGTTTTTTTTTTTCCCCCA
>VYZW01000758.1:14432-31773 GCA_013401315.1 Balaeniceps rex | reverse complement strand
AAGAAACCTAATATGCCTTTCAGCTTTATCAAACCAGCAGCCATTTCTGCTCACCACAGTTCAGAGCTTTCCAATGATACAATACTAAAATACCTTACAAAGGGATGTTTAAGTTGTTCTCACCAGTCCATGGCTGATTCTGGACCTGGATCTGGATCTTAGGATCCTCCCAGGACCAGCTTCTGAGCCTACAGGCACCTACACACACATCCTTATGCTTCCTTGCGGGTGGGCTGTTCTTAGTGATGATGGTTTCTGTGGTGTGGACGGGAAGGGTAGGAGGAGTGGCCAAAAGCATTTATCCTTTCAGGATGGCATATTCCTGTGTGTCTGTCTAAATTCTCCCCAGTTATAACCTGTGTTTCATCTTAATCAGGTAACAAATGGACATGAGCATCCTTCCCTCCCTCCAAGTGTTTCCTAGCAGCACTATTATGTTTCATCTCTTGACATAAACTCCTTTTTTTTCTTAGTTTTTATTTAATGAAAAGGACCAGATCCTTCAGCTCATTCCTGACACCCCTTGTGCTGATAGATCCAGTGGAGTAATGACCTCCTGCCAGTGGGTGTCTAAAGGCAGAACAGGTAGTACCAAAATCTGTTCCAAGCTGCCATGATGGAATCTCCACACTGTGATCAGGGCACACTCCACAGGATATTAGTGACATCTCTGAGAAATGTCTCTGTTTCTGATAGCTGCTGAGCGGCCATCTGGAGCTCCAGTTACACCATCATTGCAGTGGTCCACAGCAGTGGCACACAGAGCTGATGCAGCACTTGGTGCCAGGGCTTGCAGCCCTCATTTCTGTGAAGGACTCAGACACCCACCTAAACATGGTTGTGTGAGCACTGTTTAAAGCACACATTGTGTAAATATTAATGCTGACTAATCTCTCAAACATGAGAAAGGCACGGTAACTTACTAGTAAACATTCTTCCCTGAGTAGTCCTCATATATTCCCATCTTCCTCAGAGTTTTTCACCTAATGACCATGTCAGGCTTCTTTGGCTGAGGTGATACCAGGCATCCTCTCCTCTTCTGACTGAAGCCTGAGAGATGAAGAGAGATTGTGATGGGTCCTGTAGAATAAAACAAAATCAGCCCAAATAAAGTGACAGAGTCAGGGTGAACCCACAGCACAAAAGGCCGTGTAGAAAACATATCCCATTTCAAGGAACAGAGTGAGTAGTTTAGGAAATGGATTACATGTAATAGGGGCACAGACTGTAACAGCAAAGGTCCAATACACTTTGGTGACGGGCATTTCATATTGGATGTTTATTGATTTAACTGGTACATTTTATTCTATGGCTGAACATCCCTCCACTTTCTACATGAAGAAAGGATGTGGGTGAACACAAGCAAATCCTGTCCATTCTGGACCCTTTAACTGCATCCACAGGGGTAGTCTTCACCATATGGATGGAGACAAATGGATGGCATTTTAAAAACAGGCCTTTATTATTTAAAAAGACAGTAGATTTTAAAAGAGTTGATTTAAACAGTTAGTAACAATGAGGACAGGTTCCTCCTGAAGAGAAAATTTTGTGATCACCAGAGAGCAGCAAACCAGAAGGCGGCATCAAATGGTGTTAAAACAATGGAAAGGTCATCCCCTTTCACAGAGTGCAGCAGGGAAGGGTTATCTTTCAAAAAATGTGCTAAAACTAAGGAACAGCTGTTAAACATTCCATCTCCTTTTCACGCTAGAGATTTAGGTGTGGTGACAAAAACAAATACTGATGAATATTTAATATTATGTCGTCAATGAGATCAAAGGTAGTGTTGCAACTGTTCCAGAGTCAGATGGCTTGACTGAGCATGGAAGAAACTATCAACAGAAGATGTACTAGCACATAACAGCTGAGAGCTGATTCTCAAAAAGTTATTGATTGAAAAATGATTATTTTCATTGTTTGCTTCATCCTGAAGCAAATAAAAGCCGATGACTGGAGAAGCATACAACAACACAGCGAATAACAACTCAGTATAAGGCAGTAATAAAGCACCATCATTTTGCTCGAGTAGATAAAAACTGTAAATCATATGGGCAGCTACAGTAATTTGTTGTATGGCTGAATCCTGAATATAGCTGAACAAAACAGTGCATGAGACCTTATTCAGAGGCAATCATGCTTCTTCAGAAGCAATGTGGCACAAGTGGATATACAATAGATACACAGTATACTACTTATATTATTTATAATACTAGTAATTGTTATACTAACTTTTAATCTCTGACAACCAGAAAGCAGCACACAAATGTAATGCGGTTCAGGACAGAAAACTGGGAAAGGTATGCAGCAGCATCACAAAGACCTCTATTATTTCTGTGTAATCTGGCACATGGTCAGTTGTGTCCTTCTCCTGGAAATGATATTGAACACTTCAGCAAAATTATTCCTGTTGTTCATCATCTTCTCTACAGGAGGAGTGTCACACTCTGGGCTTCTTTGTGCCAAGTTGCTTCAATCTGGTGCTGTTGCAACACACAGAGCAGAGTGCTTAGACTACAAGGGCAACCTCATGTCACGCGTTCTGGGTTCAACATAACTAACATAACAGTTAAAAGAATAGCTGGAATCAAACACACTGTGTCCTCCCTTGGCCATATCTTTGTGTTAGAGCCTCAAACTCTTTCCTCATGGAAGATCTTGGGATCGCAACTGCTGTGAAAGATGGTCAGAGCTGGAGGAGGCCTTTAGCAGGGCGCTGCTTCTTATGCATTGCATTTCTTACTCTTATAGATATATGCATGCTCTTGGCTGTAAGTCTAAAGCAATGATGAAGACCGTGAGCTGAAATGAACCTTATTGAGAATGATAAACAGATTACTAATGTTAGGGAGAGAATGGGAAGCAGCAATATAGAGTCTTTCACAATAAAGCAGTTTAATTAGGCATACAAGCCAGAGACTACAGCCTGATTTGCTAAAAATCTTAGCAAGAAAAAAAAAAAAAATCTGCAATTTAATCCAAGGAATAATAATTTTTTAAAAAATCACCAATAGGGAACCAAGTAGGTCACACTGGAACAGCCAAGACTGACAGCAGGAGAGGAAAAGGCTTAGGAAATTTTAAACAGGCAATAAGGTCAGATTCTGCTTTTCATAAATCATGTGCATCAGCAGACACATGCATTAGAGCAGCACACCTGTGTATTAGGTAACTGGTGAGAACATGTTCATTGCTAATCTCAAACCAGAAATTTTGTGGATTATTAAATTGCAGCGTAACACAAAAGCACGATAAAAACACTTCAAGGCTATAAACATGGCAACAGCAGCTCTTCAGAGCAGGCAAGTGATGTCTGTAATAGATGCTGAAAAATGATGATGCTTCAAACAGGATATGATTTTCTCCACCTTCCTTCCCTTCAAGGCGGTAAAATACATCTCTCTCTCTCACATATTTAATATATGTAATAAGTTTAGCTTAAAACGCAGGAGAGTTAATGCTCTCTTGAGAAATTGTTTACTCCCTCTGCTGTTCTGTGAGCCTGGGATTAAATCCTCTAGTGCCTTATCCTGAAGCTCTCAAATAACTAGTAGTTAGCCTACAAGTAATGTTACTGATTTGGAAGCACAACTGGTTCTATCTGCAGCAGAGACCTGTCATAAGTCTGTGTAGCCTGCCTACAGGTTCTTATGCTGCGTACAGCCTACTTTACATGGGAAAAGTGAAATGATGAAACTATTTGTAAGTTACTCCAGTAGTAGAATAAAAAAGAAACGAATGTGCGAGTTAGAAGTACTCATACAGTTTAGGACCAGTATCTTCAAGTCACCATTTTATAGATGAGAAAGGCATTTAAAGCAAGCTTGAAATCTTGTGCATCTCTTTCCACCTCTGAAAAATGTCTTTGTTATGGTAGCACTACACTGCCCCAGGCCAAAATGGCATTTTGCCAATGTTATACAAACACTGAATAAAATTACCTCAGTGAAACAGGGGCCAAGAAATGAATGCAGACTGCTGGAAGGGTACCAGAAAATGATGCACACACCTACGCCCTGCGATGGAGAATCATGGAGAGGTCAAAAAGCAGATATCAAGATGATAAAGCAACAGCACAACAGCTGCAGGGATTCACCAGCTTGGGTGCACGTGGCTGACAGCAGTGTGTCCATGGGGGGCTGGCAGGCGCAACAGGCACCATTACATGCACCGCAGTCGGCATGGCAGGCAGCTGGCGTGGTACACCTGCAGACTGGCTTGGGAAAATGCTGGAGAGTAGCCCACGGGCCCCACAGCATCAGTCAGCCCACTCAGAGGTTGGCAATGCTGCTATAGCACACACCTCACACATCCCAGAGAAAACTTCCCCTCAACAAAAAGAGGAAAATGAAATAAAACAGATCTGCACTTCATTACATCAGGTTCAAGTACGCTCTGTTTGCATACAAATCTTCAGGAAAAGCTTCTGAATATTTACCTTCCATGACAAGTGGCGACTAGAGAAATCTTCCTAATTTGTCTGAAAAACATAGAATCATAGAATGCTTTGGGTTGGAAGGGACCTTTAGAGGTCATATAGTCCAACCCCCCTGCAGTGAGCAGGGACATCTTCAACTAGATCAGGTTGCTCAGAGCCCCATCCAACCTCGCCTTGAATGTTTCCAGGGATGGGTCCTCCACTACCTCTCTGGGCAACCTGGTCCAGTGCTTCACCACCCTCAGTGTAAAAAATTTCTTCCTTATATCTAGCCTTAATCTCCCCTCCTTTAGTTTAAAACCATTACCCCTTGTCCTGTCACCACACGCCTTGCTAAAAAGACTGTCCCCATCTTTCCTCTAGGCCCCCTTTAAGTACTGAAAGGCCGCAATAAGGTCTCCCCGCAGCCTTCTCTTCTCCAGGCTGAACAACCCCAACTCTCTCAGCCTGTCCTCGTAGGAGAGGTGCTCCAGCCCTCGGATCATTTTTGTGGCCCTCTTCTGGACCCGCTCCAACAGCTCCATGTCCTTCTTGTGCTGAGGGCTCCAGAGCTGGACGCAGTACTCCAGGTGAGGTCTCACCAGAGCCAAGTAGAGGGGCAGAATCACCTCCCTTGACCTGCTGGCCACGCTTCTTTTGATGCAGCCCAGGATACAGTTGGCTTTCTGTTAGGCGTATCAGCCAGCCATCATTCACAATTTCCCAGCCGGTGTGATCTTCCCTCACTGTTGGTAGTCTCGGCTGCTCACTCCTTGTGTGATGGAACTCTGACAACAAGTTTTAACACCCCTGTAGTGAACGAGCAAGGTGACCGACCACTTCTATCAGGCGTTTGCAACAGAGTTACAGGAGATAAAAACGAAAATAGGTAGCAAATACTCTTGAAATGTGTTACATATTCAGGTTGAGCATTCAACACTGCCCAAATGGCTGTAATCCATAAAAGTTTCTCAATAAGCAGAAAATGAGGATTCATCTCAACCCAGCAGAGAAGGAAGAGGAAGCAAACTGAAGATCTTTACTGTGGGTTTTGCTTGCTTATTAGCTCTTTCAAGCAATTTGTCCTTGGCTGTGTGACCTCAAAAGGTGTTCACTCTTCACAGTTCACAACTGCAGGAACATTTTTTTCTGTTCAGTCTAAAAGATTTCTTTATTTAGGGCTTTTTTTTTAATCTCACAGTGTCTTCCAGCAATAGAAGTGTGTATCTTTCAGGGAGAAGAAGTACTCATTTGTTCCAGGTTAGAGTTAAAGTCCTGTTGCCACAGGATGACATCTCCTGCACTGACCCACTGCTGTTTTTATTGTGGGTCTGCTCTCTCCCTGATATAAAGTGAAGAAAAAACATTATATAGCATTCAGATCAAAATGGTGGAGAAACAGCTTTTTTAATGCTTACCCTCTGAAGACTTACAGCCTGCTATGAAAAGAGTACAACTTTCTTAGGGAGCCATCTATGAAAAAATCCATACCATTACTCTGTAGAAATGTTCACACGTTCAATACCTCTTGATGATGAAGTTACTTGAGAATTCCTCTACTGCCAGGTATGAAGATGGTTGAGAAACTCGAGAGCTCTTCAGCATGAAGTCCCGTGTACTTTCTTCAGTGCAGTACACCAAAAAGGTGTAATACACACTTACTAGGGACACAGACTCTGGTTAGCACTTCTCTACATGGCATCCCAACAAGTTGTGGGACCTGCACTAGCCCTCCTGTGCAGCAGGTGAAGGTATTTCGTTATAAGACAGACCTTAGCAAAATAGCCCACCAGTATCATTTGTACAAAACATGCAAGAAATGTTTTTGTATGGACATTTCCTGTATACTTAACAGACTTGGAAAATACCTTCACACAAATAGCAAAGCACATAACAAAGCACACAGTAAGTTAGACTCGTGTGCCGCTACCTTCAGCTATCACCTAAGTGTTAAGACAGCTTTTGTGAAAGTGACCAAATAAGTCAATGGTAGACGGGGAAGTGGAAATCCAGTTATCTATTTTAACTTTTACAACATACTGCCTCCTGAAGATTAGATTTTCCCATCAGCTACATCAATATAAAAAACTAGATAGAAGATGTATTCCCTTATGTTCCATAAACAGGTCTCTAAGTTTGAATAGTGTGTAATTTCACTAATGAGGCAAAACAAAGAGCATAATATCTACAAGGAGCTTGACAGTCATAGGTTTTCAGATTAAAAAGCCTTACTAGGGAACCTTGCTTCTGACAAAGTACATATTAATTGATAAGTCACCTCTGGACACAAAATAAAGACTTGTTTAAGGCTGAAAAGCATGTATGCCTAAGATTGGAGACTCATCACTCCTTCTATTTTGTAACTGTGCAGTAAAACTAGATGAGTGCCTAAAGGATGCCTCACTAGAAGTATTTTAACTTAGAAAAGTTTGAATAGTATTGGTAAATTGTTAAATAATCTCAACTCTGAAATGCAACTTAAATACACCAATTGTTTGATAACTATTTCTACAGTTGAAGTAGTCAGCACAAATTTGAAGAGCAAAAGCACAGACTAACATGTTCTGTACTGGTCAGTATAAAAACAGTTAAAACCTAGTCCTGTTTTTATAGAAAATAAATAAAATTTTATACTCTCTAATGAAAACATAATAGAGCTTTTCATTTCCCATCAGAACATCATTCATTTCCCGTCAGTACTGTCAATAAAATATTTTCTCTGAATATACCTGTAAAATTACAAGACTTTCCTCAAGTCTTTCACAGGCTTATTCCTTAAAGCTGAAATTGCATTTTCATTGATTGAAAAGACTTTTTCATATCATAGGCTTTCTTATAGAAGAGGTCACCTAGGAGACTCTCTCATACTTTTTTCCTCTAGAGTGGCTTATGTCAGGTGCTTCAATGGAAGGCAGGACACTTCTACAACCCTCTCAAGAGGAAGATATTGCACCATAAAAGAAAAATATATCTTCCTGACCCTACCTATAGATTAGCTTAGGTCATGAAACTTTTTGCTTCTACAGTGCCAAAAAGATAGTTTCATCTTTAGGAAGGAAATCACCTTATTCCTGGATTCTATATTTGCACTTTCTTTATGGAAAATATTGAAGACTTATATTTTTTATTACAGCAGGGTACCAAGAGAGAAAACAACCCAGCAGCAGTAAAATGTCTGCATCTCTTTAGTACACCATTTCAACCCATAAAAGCACACAATCCCAATACATCCACAGGTGCAGTTTAGAGCTCAGAATAGCATTCATTTTAATTGTTCTTCTCCTCAAGCACTCCTTTTGCAGAAACATAATAATAATGCAATGTCATTTTGAAATAATATCTAACATATATGGCATAATACTATCTAGAGCACTACTCAGTGGATAACTTCATCATTTTGACCCTTGTCATATACAATTAAATTCATTCTAAGAAACAAAAATAAAAAGGATGGAGCAATATATTAAAGTGACTGCAATGACTAAAAGTACTCACTACTTAGAAATTGTATTTGTGTGTTACTGTGCATCTCTATAATAATTCTTTACAAAATCTCCCTATTTATTCAAAACCAGAAAGAGAAACTCTTACTTTCTGGAACCAGTAAAACTCAGTTACTCCTCAGCTTCTGGAGAATGACCACCCCTTCTCTGTGCGACTTCACCTGATGAGGACTCTTTATGCCTACCTGCACCCTGCAGCAATGAACGGCTCACCGCAGTCAGTGACATTGCCAGGAGCGCCCTCAAGGCCAGTACCACTGCAAGGGGCCAAACAGGTTTGTATGCATATGATCATCAGTGTAGCCAGAAATCCACAGCTTTTCAGCCTCCTGCTCTGAAAACCCTTGCGAAGTTGGAAAAACGAAAGTTCCTGAAAAGGCTGATCTTCTTTCCTATTCCCCATTAATGTATGTAATCTGGAAACTATTACCCACCCACACTCCCTGCTGCATACAGAGAGCTGTAATTGGCTTGTGGGTACTGAAGGAGACCGCTTTGTTGCTTTAGAGCTGCATGTGGCAGCTGGCAGGACCCAGAAGTGGATCATAAAGTGACAGGATCATAAAATACGACAAAAGACAATTCCTCTCCTCACCTCAGCACTCACAATACTCAGAGCTTCAGCATGAGGCATGTCTTAATTGCAAGGAAAGTGTTCTGTGCAGTGCACAGAGGATGGACATGGAGAAGGCACTTCAGTCAGCAGGTGCTGCTACTGGCCAACCTCAGCGGCCGTGCTGGAAGGGCGGTTTATCTGCTCTGGTGTCAAAGGCTACCTCCAAGCCACCACGGACGTCATGTCTACTCATCAGGGCATCAGAAGAGGATTTGCATCCTCTTATTGTTTGAATACACAGCAGTGAGCTGTACCCTTTCCCTGCTTCACTTGCTGTCTGACATAATCTAAGCCTGTAGCTTAGAAGATTATTCTTGGTGCAACGCCAGTGGTACTGCTGGAGTCAGTTGAGATTGTGTTAAACCGTCACCATCACAACTCCACTTCTCTAGAGCTGCCATAAAATAGCATTAAAGGTTCTCTCAAAAAGTGCAGAGTAGGTGTGATGTTTATACTGTTCCCTAGGTGTTTGTACTAGGGTAATACTAGCTTGCACACAGTGTTATGGGAAAAAAGTCTGCAGATACTGTGTTTTACTTCACTTTTGCATTTATAAATAACTCACTCTCATTGTATCTGAGCACTTTGGTAACGCAATACTTACTGTATGCATTGCACAGGGTTCTATGATATTGCAAAATCATGTAAGTGTTTAACTCCTGCTGAATTAAGAATCCCACCCCAGAATCGGTATATTGCATACACAGATGTCCTTCACTAGTCATTACAAAGGATTTTATTCTTGTTTGGTTGCTTTCTTGATTGCTTGCTTTGGTTTTTAAAAACAACTTAAGAGAACTAAAGCACTGTCATATAATATATTTCAAACCTTGATCATTCAGCAGAGAAATAGGTATTTTAAAACATTTATACCCTGGATTAACCAGGGGAAAATCTTACTTAATTCAGGAACAGGTTTACTTCTCAAATATTTATGCACTGCCACTACATAGCTGGTTAACAGCAACCTCTTGCAAAGCTTAACTTCTAACTTAGAAAGATAACTCCACACCTTCCTGAGCTTTAAAGAGAACTGTTAAGTTACACTGTATTAATTGCATTCCCTTTGAAAGGTTAACTTTGTATTCTTAATACAAACAGTGCATTTTTAGGAAAGAAAGCACCCTATGGATTTGACGACTTTCACGTGAAAACAAGCCTTTCAATGCTTCAGGAGCTTATGAAGTGTCTTTCCTACTTGGCTGTTTTTCATACCATGAATGTTAGATTTTACATAAGCTAAACTAAAGATAATATTGAGCTCTTATTGGGCTTCTTAGATAACCAGTCTCTATATACCATCTGCCATAACATTATCATGGAAGGCTATTCTATAAACCTAGCCAACCAATTTACATTTCCCTCCCTCATGTACCTTTCCAGACTTTCCTCCAAGCAATTCCCTGTTTTAGAAACCCCAACTGCCATCTTCTATCCTCTCTTCTTTTAAACCTCTCTTCAAAATTCTCTTACTTCATCAGACTTGAAAGTGCCAGTCTGTCCTCTTAAGATATAGTATGACAATTGATATTTTTGTTAAACCCATAAATTATGTATCGTTCACCTATGCTGCAGTCTGAAGTTTATCATAGTTGTTTTCCCACATCCTAGTAGATTTCTAAATATTTTTAATTCTCCCATTTTTCAGCTGGCTTTTATCATAGGATGCAGTTATGTAAAGTTTAATTATCTGAAGAGTGCTTGCTGGAACGAAACATGGGTTTGCACAAGACCTGAATAAAATAGTGCCTTTGTCTGAAAGAACTAATAGAGTAAGTGGGATTTTCAAAGATAAATATTTGCAATATTATGATGTTTAGTCTGTAAAAAACCCACATTTGTGTACTCATTCATTAGAGCCATTTAAAATTTTCTGCTTGTTTAAGATCTGAAGGGGCCCTGCATGGAAGAGTTTAGTCAATTTTTTCAACAGCACCTTCAATCTACAAAGGATATTCTGTCTCCCAGCAGCCCTGCTTTCCTCATCCCCTTATCACATGCTGCAAGACTGCTAGCTTAAGTACAAAAATACAAAACTTTTAAAATAAATTAGAAAAACATAAGATTAAAAGATTACTTCCATAGAAAGCTTAACTATGCCGCATACACATTTTCTGCTCCTTAGTCAAGCTGGCAGCTGAATACCTCTGCTGCTCACTGCACACTGTATAACATGCCTATGCAAACACTAGTGCAGTTCCTGACCTTTTAAGTATTTTGTGCTATCTTAATAGATTTATCTGCATTTAACAACCAATATCCACGTACAATCTGCTCCTGTACAGGTGTGCTGCATTTCTGCAGAAGGTAAAACCTCCACAGCAGCCACTCCAAAGAGCTGGGGAGAAGAAACATGGCTATGACCTCCACATCTCTGAGCCCCGCCTAAGCGGACCTACTACAAAAGCTAGCTCAGAGGAAGGCACTGGCTCAACAACTTATGTATACAGCAGTAGATATGCTCATCTTATGCGCTCAAGGATCCACTCAAACCTTGTATAGTGCCATGAGCCTTATTTGATTCTTATCTAATATGCTGCAACATATGGTTTAATTGGAGACTATTTTCTGGGAGGCTAAATCAAGCAGGATCCAACATGGCTTATATTGAGGTGACCGTCTCTATGCCAGAAAACGATATCTTTAACACATACCCTTTTCATAATATTGCAGGTTTAATGCAAGATGCAGGGGGACCTCAGACATGATTTCCTGCCTTCCTTGCTGTTAAGGACTGTTTAGGGAGAATTTACATGTATATACCTTCATGAGATGCTAAAGGTTTTCATACAGTAGAGGTGATTTCTAATAGAGCAATAACACAGAGGAGACAGTTCAAAGAGTTGTAACAATTTTCCCCTCGTCTCCATCTAAAGTTCAAAAGCATTTTCCTATCTATAAACTTTAATTGCTTTCCTTATAACTCAATGCAGACAAGGCACAGAAACTATTTTTGATTGAAACATACCTTTATTTGGTAAAGCTGTGATTAGAGGGGAGAAAAACATTTAGCCAAGGTCCCTCCAGAGCAGTATACCCTTAACCTGCCTATCTGCAGATCTCCACTGTACTGCAAGGGTACCCAGGTGCTTCTTTTGGAGCGTACTTTACAAACAGCATGCCAAAATGTGTCAGAAATTCAGTTACAATGCCCTTTGAAGTCTTTCATTTATCACATATCCTTATGTTCCCAAAGATATAGCCATTTACGAGAGAGAGAGTATTAAATCGTAATCGGTTCTATCTCATAGCACTGTTAATTTATCACAAGGTCCACAGCAGTTGCCAAATTCAGTTCCTCCAGGGACTCAGCCCTTGCTCAGGTTCCCATTAATCCAGTGCCCAGAATTCACGGCTGCTTCTTGAACTGTTGGCTTTGTTTTCCCTAGCAAAATCCCAGGTTTTAAATGTCTTTTGTCTGAACTGAAGACCAGGCAAAGCCAGAAAACCTGCACTGTTTGTTATAGGTGTAAAAACTGAGGTATACATGGAGATTGACTTACTGTGCTTCATGGTATGGAAAGATAATTATTCCCTGTTTTACTGAGTCAGAATCCAGTATATGCAGTATAACAGAGATACAGTTACATCAAGCTACAGTACAATGTAAGGGAAGCTACGTAGTTCAGTAGTACTTTTCCATTGGCTATTTTTATGTTGAGAATCACATGTAGGCTGCAATGTCATAAACTAAAACATACTAACACATTGCAAAATTGTCTGTTCTATACATGATGCAAAGGCAACACCATTCACCCATCCTCCTGTTTCACACAACAGCTATTTCTACACAGATACACCAGATCACATACGAAATACATGCCTGCACCATCCAGTGCATCACGTGACATCTGTCCACTTTGCTGACTTCTGCAGGATTAGATTAAGCCTAGACAAACAACTCAGCTTTTACCGAGAAACAGGGCAAGTCTCCAAGGCTATTATCCCAAACATCTCAGTCTGTTAGCTCTGAGGGTTTTCTGACTGGGTTAATAAAAAATAAACTCCTCCTCCCTATTCTTTGCTAGGTTATTTTAGGGCAAATTTTGTATTACATCCTCAGGGACGATTAATGACAAAGGGATACATCACTCACCAGACATTCTGCAAAGTTTATAAGGTGAGTGACTTTATGGTTTCCCTGGCTTTTCTCACAAGATTTGTACAGTAGTGTAATGAAAATGAATGATGAGCTGCCATTAATTATCAGAGATTTTATGCATCTGTCTGTGTAGGAAAGGTCTTGAAATAGGAAGATGAAGAAAAAGTATTGTAAAACTGAGAAAGAAGTACAGAAGGAAAAGCAACATATGAAAACTTTACAGAATTAGCAAAATCAGAACAAATAAAGAATCTGCATACCACAAGGAAAAAGCACATAATAGTCTCTCCAAGGAATGGCTAAAAAAGTGTAAGCTATCCAAAATGGGGAGAAACCCAGGCAAAGTAGATGCAGAAAGAGAGGAGAGGAGGAGTTTATTGGAAAATTCACATAATGTTGACTAAAAGACCTCCTAAGCCTTGTAGAAGATGAAAAGAAAATCTTCCTGTCCTGTGCCAATACAGGTGGGGAGCAAAAGAAGCAGATGTGCCTTTTCACTCCTTAGCACAAAGCATGAGAAATTGTGTAAGATGCGTTTCATCAGCATTTTACATTGCCATTTCTCCTTCTGCAGTTCTACATGTTGAGCATTTGAAACTGGACAGCAATTGTTTTCTTTCCCTATTTCATAAAGGAAAATGCGTTAGCTGCAAAAACAATTAAAATGTTCCTAGAGCTCCAGTCTCCCAAACTACAATACAGAATATGACATAGACAATGAGACCGAGTGCACCCTCAGCAAGTTTGCAGATGACACCAAGCTGAGTGGGGCAGTTGACACGCCTGAGGGACGGGATGTCATCCAGAGGGACCTGGACAGGCTGGAGGGGTGGGCCTATGCAAACCTCATGAGGTTCAACAAGGCCAAGTGCAAGGTCCTGCACTTGGGTCAGGGCAACCCCCAGTACCNAAGGACATGGAGCTGTTGGAGCGAGTCCAGAAGAGGGCCACGAAAATGATCCGAGGGCTGGAGCACCTCTCCTACGAGGACAGGCTGAGAGAGTTGGGGTTGTTCAGCCTGGAGAAGAGAAGGCTGCGGGGAGACCTTATTGCGGCCTTTCAGTACTTAAAGGGGACCTGTAGGAAAGATGGGGACAGTCTTTTTAGCAAGGCCTGTTGTGACAGGACAAGGGGTAATGGTTTTAAACTAAAGGAGGGGAGATTTAGGCTAGATATAAGGAAAAAATTTTTTACAATGAGGGTGGTTAAGCACTGGAACAGGTTGCCCAGAGAGGTGGTGGAGGCCTCATCCCTAGAAGCATTCAAGGTGAGGTTGGATGGGGCTCTGAGCAACCTGATCTAGTTGAAGATGTCCCTGCTCACTGCAGGGGGGTTGGACTGGATGACCTCTAAAGGTCCCTTCCAACCCAAAGCATTCTATGATTCTATGAATAGAAAAAAATAACTACTCTTCCTGTAGCTTCAATGCTGCTGACATCTGAAGAGCATGGTTTTACCAAAATTTGGTCTTCTGCCTGTAGTTATACAGGAAAATCAGGAGTATGTACATACAAATGGCTAGTAATAAGCTTCACTGCCTTTTTCTTATGGGCAAGCAAGAAAACTGCAGAGTTCACAAAGGTGAATGTGTGTGCCTGAGGTTTTGAACAGCCAGTGCTGGTTCTTGCTACAAAACAAAACAGATTCTGCTCTTCTCACTGGACATGGAGAGCAGCAGGTTCCACAAACCACTCCCTCTCATTTTAATTGGACTATTTGTAAGTTAAAGTATAATTCACCTCTCAGGTTCTGACATTTCAAATACACACAGAAGAATGTTGTGCTGTATAGTTCTTTAATATACGTAGCATTCATTGATACTAAAATGCTTTTAAGATGGACTGAGTGATTTATTAAATAGCTGGGTTTCTTGAACTGAAGGTGTATTAGTATTTTGTTTGCATTAATCCAAAGGGCAGATTTAGAAGCATCCCCT
Source organism: Balaeniceps rex (assembly GCA_013401315.1). Taxonomy (NCBI): domain Eukaryota; kingdom Metazoa; phylum Chordata; class Aves; order Pelecaniformes; family Balaenicipitidae; genus Balaeniceps; species Balaeniceps rex. Next base: position 17,202 of record VYZW01000758.1, on the reverse strand, counting down.
AAAAGTGCAAAATTCCAGACTGAGGAAACCCCCTATAGTACTTCTCTATAGGTGGATCCCTCTGACAACAAATAAAATTGCCTGCGCTTACCCTGAAGCTTTATGATCTGTATTGTTTGACCTGTGACAATGGCTCACAGTCCAATTTTTTTTTTTTTTTTTTTTTTTTAATATCAAGTTGAAGCTTGATTCACTAATTGGATCTGTGCCACCTGGGATACGTTCATCACCTTCACAGTCAGCCTCAGGGCTCGTGAATGGCAGCAATCCCTTCTGAGACCTATTGCCCTTTTGGGAGAAAGGAAGACAAGTTTTGTAGCAAGCTGGAGGTCGGATGTGACACTTCTGGAAACTGCATCTTTGACTCAATGAAGCTTTGTACAAATGTGACAAATGGGGTTGTACATCTTCTAAAGAAGCTTTTGGCCTTGCCTGGGCTGGCCTGGCCCTCCTTGAGCTAGGACAATCCTGGTAAGAGGAAACAGCAGAGGTAATAAAGCCACAGAGCTCTAGGCAAAGCAGCAAATGGATGAAATTCAGTGCAGAAAAATGCCAGGTTTGCACACAGGGAAAGGACAGGCCCTAAGCTGGTCATTGATTCTCCATAGTGAGACCTTGCAGTTGGAACAGGGTCTTGCACAAAACCAGCAGCTCCGAGTTCAGTAGCAGTCAAAAAACGAAGACATGCATTGGGAGTTTTTAAGATTGGAGTAGAGAACAAAAGACAAAATGTAATTGTATCACTGTACAAATCCTTTACTTGAATGCAGTACCTTGAATACTTTGAGCAGTCCTGATACCCCAGCTTCAAAGTAGATGCATTAGAAGTGGAAAATTTTCATACATGGGCAACAAAGATACTCAAAACTATGAGGCAGCTTTCATGAGAGGAATGGTTGAGCAAACTAAATTTAAACAGCCTGGAAAAACGAGTATGCTTGAGTGAAATGATAGAGGCTTACAAGATCATAATTATTGTAGAAGGAGCAGATAGGGACTGGCCGTGTCCTCTGCTAATGCAGGAAAACAGAGGCCATGAAACGAAGGTGGCTGGAGCCAGGTTCAAAAACAGCAAAAGGAGGCTGCTTACAAAACTGGTCGCACATAGACGTGGGGAGCCCTTTGCCAGAGGATGCTGTGGATGCAGGAACTTCAGGTGGCTTCAGAGAGTGCCTGAAAAAGCTTCTTTGAATTCTTTTCAAAGCGCCTGTGTAGCAACAATCAAAACAGGGCTCTGTTGCAACCAAAAGCTTCACAGCAGTGGCTGAATCCTACAATGTTTAACAATGTTAAAAAAAAAACCCATACTTTACCTTGCTTTCATCCAACCTGCTGCATTCTGTAAACTGTAAGTCTGCCAAAGATTTAAGTCCTTTTTAACCATCTGAAAGTTGTTGTGTAGCAGATGGACAGTAGTATGAACCAGTCATGCTCCTTTTCAGGTCTGGTTGTTCTGCTCTGGTCCCTCTCACTACTCCATGTGCTCTCAGGACTGCCGATATCCAGGCTTCCTCCAAAAAATCAGTTTCTCTGCATAACAGAGCCCCATTGCTATGTTGCATTTCTCAATAACATGGGAAAAGGCAAGTTTTTAGCCCTTCAAGTAGAGGTCACCAGTTCTGGTTACACCTAGGAAATATGAGTGAGAGGTGAAGCACAGTGAGACACCGAGGAATCAGGGCATGGGGAATATGTTTCAGATAAATCTTACTGGCAATTCCTGCTAATCTCAACGTCATGGTCACGTACAAGAGCTAAATACTTATGATTTATGCTGCAGATTTACTGCTGAAGGCTTTTTAAACTCTATCCTTTCTTCATTAAGTGGATTTATAATCTGAAATATAAAATTTAAAAGCTAATATAAAAAGGATTTTGAAATTTTTCATGCAGCATTAGCTAAACGGTGTTGTATTCCCTCACGTCAGAGCACTACGAGCCTAAAGCAGCCCACAGCAACCAATCCCTCAGTTACAAAGAGCTTTGTCAAAGCTATGTATGTCACAAGGTACCTGAGTACTCAGAGATTATGGGGTAATAACAGCTCAGCCCCCATGGTAATGAAAAAATGTGCCTGTTCGAAGAGAACTCGGGCAATGTCCCCTCCAGCAGCAGCAGCAGGGTAGCTGAACAGGCCAATTCAAGACAAAAAAAGAGACGCAGCACAGCCCCCAGAGCAAACGGGCATGATCTTCCTTATCCCAATCCTAGTCATTCCTGTACATTCAGCTGACTGTCCAGCGGCAAGGCGTGCTCCCTGCACATACCAGCTTCAGGCAGCTCCCCAGTGAGTCCATTTTAAATGTCTGCTCTCCCACCTTCACTGCGCAGTGCAGCATGGAGGGTATATCTGATACTCTTCTCCCAATAGTTCAGTGTGTTAAAAATAGTTATCAGACATTAAAAACCTGCCAAGAAGTTCAGCTTTACAGTTTTGAAAGCTCCCTTGGAAACGAGAAGCAAGACCATTTTGAGGTTATGAAGAATGCACAAAACTAGGGGAGACTCTGGGAAGTGAGAAAGAAACAGCCTGGAGACACACTGGATATGCACAAAGGTGCCGAGGGGTGCCAGAGGGACATAACCCATTAACCCATGGGTTAAGAGTATGTCGAGGCTAGCAAATGTCAAGTGGGAGCTGTAAGGAAGGAAAAGAAGGGGTGATTCACCCCTCAGCAGAGCTCAGGCACCGTGTGTGCTTGGGTATTTGGCAGGTACCTTTCCAGAGAGAGCTGCTATGGCAAAGTATCATCCACAGTGTTATCTACAG
>VYZW01000758.1:1691-14136 GCA_013401315.1 Balaeniceps rex | reverse complement strand
TACCTTCCTTCCCATGTCTACTGAACCTGTCATTGAAATTATCTCCTGTATAATGTGAGGAAGAGAACAGCCCAAATTAAACAAGCAGGCAGTTCTCCCTTATCAGTTTTGAATAAATGACAGCTCTGCCTAGCAATATCAGAACCCAAATCTATATTAAATTTTCACTAATATCTTTTGGAGCAGCAGTTTCATTTACGGAACAAGAAGGAGAGGAAATCAAACGAGAAAATTAATTATACAGGGTATAAATCACAGAATCACAGAATCATTTGGTTGGCAAAGACCTTTAAGATCATCGAGTCCAACCGTACCTGTTCACTACTAAACNGAAGTTTTTCCTAATATCTAATTTAAACCTCCCCTGGCACAACTTGAGGCCATTGCCTCTCGTCCTATCACTTTCTACCTGGGAGAAGAGACCAACACCCACCTCGCTACAACCTCCTTTCAGGTAGTTGCTTTCGCACTGCAAGAGGCAGCCAAAGCACCACAGGCAAACAGTTGTCAGGCAGTGCAGAAAAGCCATGGGACGTGCAAGCTAGTCTGCAGATGAAGAATACAGCAGGACAGCATGGGGTGCGATAACAATGCAACTCCTGTAGATGAAGACAACAGTGCTAACCAACCAGTATAAGCAGTCTGAGGTCAAACAGATGAAAATGCTTCATTATTTGTTTTGAATATTATACTACTCATTCAGAGACAAGGTCAGTATTCCACTAACAAGCAGGACTTGTTTGGGGGATTCCAACTGTATTCATAATATGGAGACCAGAAAAATGAAAATTCTTATCTAATATGAAAAAAATGGGTTTATTTTGCTCATAGTGATGAACGACAGCTCTCACAGCTTGAAAAATTAACACCATGTAAAGTGAAACAATTATTAATGCCTTTATAATTATTTGTAATACATTAAGAATCTGATTTTGCAAGCTTTCATACCAGATGCAAAATTGCCATCTCTGATGTTTCATCTGCTTCAGCTCTTGGACAAATCTACTACAGCAGCACAGCCAGAGAGCACAGCGCAGGTTTTCACAAACCTTTTAAAATCAAGTGTTAGGAAAGTCTGGCCCTTTAAACTGCTCTTATTTTGGTTTAATTTCACTTAAAATGTTAGCATATTAAATGTAAAAAACCAACAACTTTGAATGGAATGGGAAACAAATGTTCAACATTTCAATGAAACAGAATTGTTTGTATTGATTTGAAAAAGATTTGCCTGGAACTTTCAAAATGTTGTGTCAAAATTAGAAATCTAAACTGCCCCGTTTGAAATTAAATTCAAAATAGCTTTAAAGGATTTCCATTTTTATTTTTTTACATCATTTTTTAGCCCACCATATTATGACATAATTGTTAGAAACTTTTTTTTTTCTGTGAATGTTTGCTATCATATTTTTAACTTTAAGGTTCATTTCTATAAAACTTTGGGATACTACAGCAAACAAAGGAGGAATCTTGATCCAGAAGAGAAAATATATCCTTGCTAAGTAGCAGCAGCTCTTGGTAACTTTTAGAAGAGTAAAATTAGAGCACATAATCATTGCATGCCAGCGGCAGTGATAGCATGAAAGAAGGCTTTTATAGGTTTAAGCTACTTCCAATAATTAAAATAAACACTTTTCACATTTTAGAAAATGAAGAAAACTTCAATATTTTTTCTTATATTTCAATATATTTTTGCTTGGAAGTTTTTTGTGAATTTCCCAGAAATTTCACAAGAAAGCTAAAGTTTGAACAAAATAACACACCCACCCAAAATCCAAAGCCCTGTTACTTTATAAATAACCTAAAATCATCAAAGAAATCTGTATTTCTTCAGTATTTTCTTCTCCCTTTGTAAAGAATGCAAAGCAAAGACATTTGAGAGAAAAGCACACATTATTTCTTTCCATAAAATATTAATCCTAAGGTGTCCAGGAGAAGGGACAATAGACAAAGTTTAATTCATTGTAAAATTATATACCAGAATCATTGCTAGCTTAGATAATGCATCTACAGTTTTAAACAAAATCAGTCCTAACTGGAAAGTAAGGAAGCAGATACATATGTGCATATGCAAGTGGTTCTAACATTAATGAGATGTCACAGACAATATTGAAAGAGATGTTATTCCAGATATACTGGCTTATCTATATCACTTAAAATTATGACCTCTGTCAACTGGAATCTATTTCTCTGACTTAGAAAGATGAAAATAGGGTTTATATTTGCAGCCTACCTTCAGGAGACCTTAAGACAGCGGAAATAATAACCATGACCTGTATAAGAAACCGTAGGACTTTTCCTCAAGTGGCAGGATTTACCAGAATGGTCCGTAAGACAGCACATGAAACCGAGCACCTTGTATTAATTGGAGCAGTCTTTCCATTTCACCTTTTGACTAAAACTGGAAGACACTGCTTCCTCTAGCATAGCTTCCCTCTATTCAGCCTGATACCACAAATCCACTTTTTTTCCTTACTATTCTCATTATAAGGGAAAACCATGCTTACTTAGCTACATGACTTGCTGATTTACTTTTAGGTCAAGTTTAAAATTCTGGTTTTGGTGCCACATGTTGCAACCTCATTGGTGACAAGACTGGATTCTTGTGTGCATCTTTGCCAGACCACTGTACATAGTCATCCTTCTCCCCAGAAATGTTTTGGGGTTTTTTTTAAATATTATTATGGTTGGTGAACTTCTGAGAATATTTATCTGGGTGACTCCAGTCTGTCTTTAAGCCAAGCTGAACATGCATGCAAGCAACAGCATGCATGGGTAAACTTATTTTTAGTGTCGTAATAATATTATGTAAACTGGCCAAAATTCTGTGCTTGAAGAGAGCATGAAATACCACATTATGGCTGACTTCTAATCAGCCAGTATAAGATTTGCACTAGAGAGAAAAGGAAAACCCTCAGAGAAGCTCTATTTTTCTCCTAGGTTTTATCTTTCAACATTAAGATTTAGGTAATCATATGTCCTGGTTTCAGCTGGGATGGAGTTAATTTTCTTCCTAGTAACTGGCATAGTGCTGTGTTTTGGATTTAGTATGAGAATAATGTTGATAACACACTGATGTTTTAGTTGTTGCTAGGTAGTGCTGACACTAGTCAAGGACTTTTTCAGCTTCCCATGCTCTGCCAGGTGCACAAGAAGCTGGGAGGGGGCACAGCCAGGACAGCTGACCCAAACTGGCCAAAGGGCTATTCCATACCATATGACGTCATGCTCAGTATATAAACTGGGAGGAGTTGGCTGGGGGGCAGCGATCGCTGCTTGGGGACTGGCTTGGCATCGGTTGGCGGGTGGTGAGCAATTGCGTTGTGCATCACTTGTTTGAATATTTTTTTATCATAATTATTATTATTTTCTCTCCCTCTGCTGTCCTATTAAACTGCCTTTATCTCAACCCATGGGTTTTACTTTTTTTTTCTCTGATTCTCTCCCCCATCCTACTGGGGCAGGGTGGGGGAGGGTGAGCGAGCGGCTGTGTGGTGCTTAGTTGCCAACTGGGGTTAAACCACAACATCATAACATAAATTTTTAGACTGACAGTTCAGCTACACTTAGCTATAAACTGCCCTTTCAATTTTATGTGTGAAAAGTTGTGCTTTTCCTTATACCAGAAAACTTTTGCTAAAAATAGATGGTTAAATAACCGGCTCAGTTGCAGCTTCTCACCCATGTCTCTAATCACATCTTACCACTACATTTATACAGTAAATGGATGTATTTTATATGCAAAGCTGTAAAATAATCCTGTCCATTCCAAATTAATGACAAAAATAGATTTCCCAAAATGTTTTTTCATGAATCAAACTGAAAATTTTCTTGTTGATGACTTCATTCTAATTATTTTCAATCCTCTAGCGGAAGAAAAAAGTCTGAAAAGACTTCAAATTAAACTAATGATACTGGAATTCAAATGAAAAATAATATACTGCATAAAACCATGTTAAGGGAAGGATCCTGCTACACAGCAGTAATTCACTTGGCTGCTTCTTGGTACCATCTTTCACAGAGGACAAGGAGGGACTTCACATCAGCAGCAAGCGAGAAAAACATTGTTGGCTGAAAAGGACCAGTTTAGCACGATAGAGGAACAGTAAGGAGAAACCATGCCTGCCTTGCCGCTGGGCACGCCACACACTGTCCTTCCTGCTACCTACCAGCACTTGCATCGGGGACTCACACCGCCAATCTGCTCCCCATCAGAAGTGCCTTCCCCGAAGCCTCACAACCACCGCACATGGACATGCTACCTTGCACTCTTTTTCCCTCAAAAGAAATATTTCAAAAGTTCTGTCACAGGACTTTGGGTATGGGTTGCTGAGAAACAGCCATATCTTGAATTCAAATCCTTTGGGGAGAGAGATTACCTCTTTATCCTAGTTTCTGAAAGAGAAGCCACCGAAGCAGGACCTAAGAGGGGTGGCAGCTGAGCTCTTAGTGGTGGGTGCCCTATGCGGCCGGTCTTGCCTGTCGCTTGGGAAGTCATCCCGCAAAGCTTGTTTGGAGAAGCAGCCATCCAAGGGGTTTGCACAGCAGACCTCTCACCTATGGAGCACACCCCTCATAAGCAACCTTGCTGCAATGCATGCAGTGGACAGGTAGCTGAAAGAATTGGATTGCTCTCAGCAGCTGGGTACCCTGAAAATTCAGAGATCCCCTAGTCATACGTTCCCTCGGTTACAACAGAAGGTTTTTTTTTTTCCATTTCCTTGAAATGTCACTAAATGGCCTAACAGTCACCAACACAGACATTCAGAAAGGGTATTAATAAGCAGCAAGAAAGTATGTTTGCCATTGCCAATATTCTTTTCAAGTTGCTTGCCTATTTTTCCATACTGCAAAAGCACACCCTACAGTTCCCTCCAGAGTGGGAGTTATCAGCCAGCTTCATCAGCCATCTCCAAAGTCTTGCCATTTCAATTTCCTCTTGTGTTTCTTGATGTACCCTTGCACAGCCTTTCAGAGCAACTCAATGTCTGCAGCCCATGTCAGCAGCTGCTGCGCGCAGTTGAGTTCATAAATCTCAGAGCCAACAAATCAGATGAAAAAGGAACACCTGCATGCAAGGGAAATTGTTAATTATGAAGCTGAATCACTTTCCCTATTCTTAAAATCAGAGCAGCGGGTAGTACAATGTCCTGTCAGTCCCTGCTGTCGGTCGAAGACCCCCCTGGACAGTCGTCATAAATATCCAAAGGCAGCTGAATAGTCAGACACGTTACTGTACAGCACCAGCAACCTCTGAAAAAACTGTTGTAAAAACAGCAGTTACTACATGTGACATACCACTCAGTAGAGCATACTGCTTATTTCCAGTTCCTTCAGAAACATTAGCTGAATGAGAACTGTAAGCTAGAGGGGAGAGAGGAATAGGAATTATGTTAATACCTTCTGTGCTGAACTTATTTTGGGGAAGACAAATTATGTGCTTGTCATACACACCACCTTTTTGTAGCAGCATTTTAGTAAACTAGCACTTCAAAGATCCGCTTGCAGTCAATTTAGTTCACGTATATTGTAAGAGCAAGTTCTTAATTAATTTATCATTTCCTTCTTTAGTTCATTCTGTAAGTATTCCCTTGTAAATTAGCACTGGGCAATGGAAGCGTACAGCATTATTAATGTGTACAAGGATGCAGATTAGAGTTACCATTATTAAGCAGTCACAGAACAAATAAGGAACAAAACAATGCTTAATTTCAACATCATTTCCTTTCCTTGTTTCTTATTCATTGTTTCAAATTTGCTTATTCTCCACTGGCCCTTTTTCTTTTCATTAGAAAATGAAACTATACATTTATTCTAATTAAGTAATCTGACAAATTTTTACTTTAAAACTGTAATAATTAACTATGAAAACAACAAGTCCAGCTGGAATTACATCTTATGACCATGCGAGATGTTTGGCACATTCTGATCCATTTCAATTCTCAGTGGTCTTCTTGAGTGCTACCCCACAGCCACAGAAATTAAGCGACTCTGAACACAAGAGGAATACACTATTGATGAAGCCTATACTATTTTAACTCTGTGTAATTGGGCATCCTGCATACATTGATACAGGTTTAAGGGTTGCCATTTTAAAATTCAATTCAGAACCTCCACATTATATTCCTCATTAGCAAGCCAACCCTACATTTGTACTGGTTTTTAATTTTTAAAATAATTAAGTGCCTTTTTTAGATTCTTCTCTTAACCCTTATGGAAAGTAACTATCTTTCATTTATTTAACAGTCACCCATTGTTAAAAAAATAATAATGGCTCACTAATTTCATAGCATTGCACTTATAATTAGGAATCTATAATCTCCAAGAAAATACATCTTGTAGCTTACCTGGAGCATTAAAGACCGTCTGCTTCAGAAATTTTATTAAATTTTGTGTCTCTGCACCAACAGTACTCCTCAGAGAAGGATGACTGAAATCTTTTCCATGCATAGTAAATGAATGACATTGTATTGGCTATAGGTTCTTCAGCGTTTGTGAAACTGAAATTCAGCTGGATCTGAATTTACAAAATTATTCTGCTTCGTATGTGGCTAATTGCTTTTATTTGAGTCTGACAACTCCCTCCTTTCAGCATTATGCTCTATGTTAATTCTGATAAGCATACAGTATTAACGAACAAATTAAAGCAATTAAATATCTTGAACTTAAGTATGGTACAAAATCCTAGGAGGCAAAAACACTTATCATCCTTAATTCTGGAAAGCACAACTCTCATGGTTAGCAGGCAGAAGGCCATGCTCTACGCAAATTCTGTTTTTTCTTCTGAAGCACAGAGCACTTACATGTCTATATGACACCTCCTATGTTACTGCACACCTCTGCAGCAATACGGCTCAGTGAAGAGAGTGCTACGCTTGCATTGATACATGCAGAGAGCATGTTCTTTATGAAAATGAATAAATCTGCACATTTTCTTTGAAGTAATTTTATTATCCCTGTTGAATAAATTTATTTTTGTTAAAGGCCAGTCTTGCTTTAGCCTAAAAGCCATCAGCAATAGGAAGTGTGTTAAAATATCAGAGCATCCTTACTGATGAAGCCTGCTTTTGTTATGAAAATTAGGGGCTGTGATAGCTGCAAACAAAAGCAGTTAAAATCTGGCCTAGCTGGCACAGGTTTTTTTGTTGCTGTTTTTTTATCCTGATTGTACAGCTACCTGCTGTAGCCATACTTACTCTGTATTCCATACAATCCCATGACAGACTTAAACCAAGACTTTTGGTCCAGAGACAGAAACTCTATCAGGAAGTTTCTTCTTGACTCAACTCAAGCAGAGTTTGGTATAGCAGGATGCTATAGTCTGCACTCTATACGAAGAATCAACAGGGAATGTAACACAGAAAGCCAAAAGATCTCTAAAGAGGAGGGTCAAAATTATAGGTTTTGAACAGCAACAGTCTAATTGTAAGATTTCTGCAAAGCTCGTCCCATTGAGAGTAACAGATATTGCATGGCCTTGGGTCTGATGTTTTTCTACACAAGTGTAAATTAGCTGCAGTTTCACTACACTAAATGTAACCGCACATGAAAGACTGATGCACAACTTTCCTCATCAGTAAAAATGTGAGTATGAAGATATAAGCTATAAACTGTATGGTTATAAAAAGTTTACCACAGATTAGCTGATGAAAACCACAGGGACTGCCTTTTTAAAAAACTCTCTAGTGATACGACAAAATATTCAAAACCTAAGATTTATTCAATGAAGTGAGGATCCCAGTAAGGGTATCTCCTCCCAATACAAAATGTGATGTGATGTAACAGAAAGATAAATGTTAATTATGAAAAGGAACCAGTTCAAAGATATGAAACCTTGAAAATGATGTAAAGCTTAAATTTCTCTGAAACTCTAGGCATTAAAAACTTCCATACCCAGATTATATTAAAATAATCTAGATCTTCTGGGGAGCTCAGGCAGATTTGCAGTTCAGGCAAAGTCTCTTACAGAGTCAATTTAAAAAATCTTTATTTATATTGAAGTTATCTGTGATACTGTAATTATCAGTCTCTGGAACTAGAGAAGTCTTCTTTAAAGCTGAATCTATTCACATGTCATGCATTAATACCATGAGATATGACAATTAACAAGCAATAAACTTCAGTATATCAAAACCACCATTTCCTATAATGAAATTTCCTATAATTTGACCAAACCAATACCTGCCTTGTTTCAGGAATATTTCTGTGAAGTTAAAAGTCAGACTTTCTACTTTAAATAATTATCAGCCTTCTTTCATGCCTGATGAATCTCAGCAGATTATATATTTTGGAATTATATTATCATACTATGAAGAAACCACAGACAATTTCAATAACCACTGAACTCCCTCTCACCTTTCGGAATTGGCCTCTCTCTTCTCCTCTGTGTTTCTATTAAAATCAGCTTCTATTGAAGAGTCTCATTTCCCATCTTATATCTTGCTCATGTGTATCAACACAGTCCCAATGGGCACTGGGTGCATCAATACAATTATTTACCTCGTGCACAAGGTGCAGAGACAACTGAAGGCAAATATTTGATTGCACATCCCAAGCTTTATCACGCATTGTGCCATTGGATTCAAGCACAATTTGCAGTGGCAGAATATCGAGATCTGTCTGAGCTGGACTCAGACAACATATAAGAAGTCCTCTGCATTCATGACCACAGTGTCTTTATTAATCTATGAATGGAGTTAAATCCAGCTGGAGGCCGGTCACGAGTGGTGTTCCCCAGGGCTCAGTATTGGAGCCAGTTCTGTTTAACATCAATGACCTGGATGAGGGGATTGAGTGTACCCTCAGCAAGTTTGCAGATGACACTAAGCTGGGTGGAAGTGTTCATCTGCTTGAGGGTAGGAAGGCTCTACAGAAGGACCTGGACAGGCTGGATCAATGGGCTGTGACCAATTGTATGAGGTTCAACAAGGCTAAGCGCAGAGTCCTGCACTTGGGCCACAACAACCCCATGCAACGCGACAGGCTTGGGGATGAGTGGCTGGAAGGCTGCCCGGCGGAGAGAGATCTGGGAGTGTTGGTCGACAGCCGACTGAATATGAGCTAGCAGTGTGCCCAGGCGGCCAAGAAGGCCAATGGCATCCTGGCTTGTATCAGACATAGCATGGCCAGCAGGACCAGGGAAGTCATCCTCCCCCTGTACTTGGCACTGGTGAGGCCGCACCTTGAATACTGTGTTCAGGTTTGGGCCCCTCAGTACAAGAAGGACTTTGAGACACTGGAGAGTGTTCAGAGAAGGGAAACAAGGCTGGTGAAGGGTCTGGAGAACAAGTCTTATGAGGAGTGGCTGAGGGATCTGGGGTTGTTTAGCCTGGAGAAGAGGAGGCTGAGGGGAGACCTTATCACCCTCTACAACTACCTGAAAGGAGGTTGTAAGGAGGTGGGTGTTGGTGTCATCTCCCAAGTAGCAAGAGATAGGACAAGAGGAAACGGCCTCAAGTTGAGGCAGGGGAGGTTTAGATTGGATATTAGGAAAAACTTCTACACTGAAAGGGTTGTCAAGTATTGGAACAGGCTGCCCAGTGAAATGGTCGAGTCACCATCCCTGGAGGTATTCAAAAGACAGGCAGATGAGGTGCTTAGGGACATGGTTTAGTAGTGGACAGGTATGGTTGGACTCGATGATCTCAAAGGTCTTTTCCAACCAAATGATTCTATGATTCTATCTTGCTGGAAAAGCTATCCTAAAGTTAACCTTCTATTAAATTCCATATCATGTGCCTTCTTTGTTTACTTCCATCCTTCAGCCCTTGGCAATAGTTAGTGCACAGCTGCTGTTGATCACACATTCCTACACAGGTGTGCCGGATACACTTGACTCCTAGCCGTTCTTTGGTTCAGGCTGACTAAGGAGCAACAGGCCTCATGTCCTTGGGGTGAATTTGCAAGCTGGAAAGCCCCTGGCTCAAGTACAAGGGAGCGAAGGTGTCTTGAAAAATATTTCAAAAGATGGTTTCAAAACCCAAAAGTGCAAGATAACCAAAGTACAGAAAAAGATACCAGAGCTAAAACGAAGACATCTATGTTTGTCTATACTATTGACTAGCAGCCAACTACTTCAGTCTATCTACTACCATCAGGATGGGCCCAATTTGAGCTCTCCTTGAATTGCAGCTGGACTGCACTCCAGGTGACTCTTCCCTTGATCAGGGACACCTCTCAAGGTTAGAGATTCCTTACCTGAGATCCTTCCTTACCCAAGGCGGAGAGATCCCTTACCTGCGACAGGTCCTCGGTAAGTGACTGATAGCATGCTGAATTAATACTAATGAAACATTACTAACCCATGTAGCTACTCAATATTATTATAAACATTGTATGTATAATGCCCTTATACATAAACCGTTGAACAAGTCTGAGACTAAGATTGGATCCAGCACACCTAGGCTGGAAAAGGGGTTTAGAAAGCAAGGGGGTCCACTCTGAACCTCGTGAATCAACAGGAGGGTCCTCCTTACTCTTTGTGGCTCCGGTCTCTGTGTAACCATTCTAACTTGATTCTAACTCAATTTGCCTTTGTACATTTCTTCCATGCAGTAATTAATAAGGTGAACCTTGCCATCAAGCTTATTGAACCTTGTCAAACCACTGTTAAGCTTTGTTAAGTTCCATCAAACTTACTGAAATCTGTCAAATTATTACTTTACCTTAATAAAACATATTGCTGCTTCTCTCTGTCAAGTGAGGTGCATTCCACTCATCAGCAACAACAGGAAAAATGATGTGCCCTGCTTTGAATGGATTATAGTTAAGGCAAAAATATCAGTAACAGGTGAGAGCTTGGCCCAACTGAAGTAATTCAGAGTTTTCCTCCATATTTCATTTCATTGAAAATCATTACAGCTGGACTGCTTTTGGAACCCATCAAATTGCAGAAATAGTCACAAATGCTTTCTCCAGAGGCACGTGTCCGCACTGTCTTCCATTCTGCTGCTCTTCAGACTTATGCCTTTGTGCATGATTTCCTTTGGCTACATCTTTCTGATGCAGCATATTCCTCAGCATCACATACCAACTGCAGGTAAATACATCTGACAAATGTGTACATCGATCCTACAGAAACATACATTTAGCCATAAGATTGAGAAACACATCTGAAGGCTGGCACTTCCCAAACTGCTTTTGAAGACAGTGGCCTTACCTTCTTTGCTTGGAAATGTATGGAAGATTGAAATGTTTATCAGCTAACATACATTTTTTAAATCAATATGATATTTTTATATCATACATATATGTGATCTATATATTCTATCATCCCCATGTGATATAGAGGACATGGGACAATTACTTCATAATTTTAATTGGCTGACTGTGCATGTTTAAAAGCATTTCCAATGTCTGCAGCAAAATTTATTCTGATATTTGCTATCTACAAATATTCCTGATACACAAAAATGCTCACAAATACCACAAGGAGGAGTGAATAAGGCTGGAATGAATTATGTAAACATTTAAGCAAAAATATTCAGTTTCATTGTTCTGGCTACGATAGGTTTCTATGCACAAATAATTTCTAAAACCCAAAGAGATCATATGAAGCATAAGGAGGGAGTTGAGATTTTTTTGTTTTGAACTCCACCTTTCTAATTCAAGTGTTCATTTTTCTGGTCTGAAATTTCATATCCTAATCTTCAAAAATGTTGTTCCCAAGTACTAATGCCATATTTTACCTGAGCAGCGGAATGCTGAGCCCCACAAATGCACACATCAATTAACCAGAGTAAAACTGCAATGGAATCCCATGTCAGAGGGTTTATCTGTTTTTCTAAATCATTAACTAAATTTTGATAGTTGATATGTTTGCTTGTGCACCGTTCATGTTAAGATCCAGATTTTTTTTTTTTATGCGTTACTTCATATGCATTACCATGCATATAACATATAACAAAAACACCAAGGAATAGTGCCTTTTTATAATTTTTCTTAGTTTTCTGGAAGGCTTGCCTGAGGTGCTTCTAAAAAGAATTCAAGCAACTAGTAACTCTGTTGTCATGCCACTGTAACCCCTAGTCTGGGGTTCAGCTACTGTGAGCCAGGGCCCAGATCACTACAGCACAGCTGTATTTCTGTGGCAAAACTGTTGTTGAGCTGTGACGGAGTATAATAAAGCTAAATCCAGGCAAAATGGGAAACACTAAAAAAAAAAAAAAAAAAGACAGAACTTAAGTCAGTAATAGTAACTCAAGGACTGAAGAGAAAAATACAACATGAACAGTATGAAGACCTGAAGGAAAAAGCAAACAGAATATGGCAATTAAGCAAGGCTGAGGATCAGCCTGTTTCAGGGTTGATAAAGACTGACATATTCTCACCTGACTGACAACTGTCCAACAGCAGAGACCCACTAGGTGACTGCAGAGGGAAACATTTGATGTCTTTGGTCCCAGCTGGAGCCAGTGCTATTTTTATTTATATATATATATATATATAT
>VYZW01000757.1:0-11487 GCA_013401315.1 Balaeniceps rex | reverse complement strand
CTCACTTCAGCCTCCAATACAGTTAGCTGTTGGGATCCCTCCGTCACTCCAGAAATACAGACAGATTCTGCCCCTTTATAACTTGATGGCATTAGCGCACTGCTGTCCACTAGAACCTTCTACCCCTGTGGGTGTGATATGCCAGGCCATCGAATCCATACAGTCCAGTAAACCTGATTGTCCCTTTCTTCCACCTGGCTGGAGGCAGGGCACCTCTAATCCTGGTCATAGTATTCGTTACTCACTTCTTGTAAATACAAGTCAGGAGTCCATTCATTAAGATCAGAAGTAAGATCAGCCCTTCTATTCTGTCTGGGGAACTGCCCACTGGAAACTGGAGCAACATTTTTCCTGGAAGAACCCCCTTGTGTGATTGTTTTTCCTTGCAACTCACGTACCTGTGCCTCTAGGGTCGAAGCAGGTTTTCCATTCCGCTTCCTCATGTCCTCTCCATGGTCACGCAGGTAAAGCCACAGGGTGCCCTGTGGTGTGTACCCTCTGTATCCTCTCCTTTGAGCAGAAGAACGCTGACTCCTAATAGCTGAGATAGCGGTCTGTATAGGTGAAGAGTAGGACCTATTCTTTTTGAGTTACTGGACCTCCAGGGACAGTTTCTCCACAGCCGAGACAAGGGAGGAAGAGATACTTTCTTTGTATTCCCGTAGTCGGCTAGCCTCTTCATCCACCGTTGGTGCATCTTCATCTCTCCGGGTCAGTATTGCCAACAAGTTGGCTACGATGCTGGTGCGCTCCATATCAACTTCCGCCACATGAGTCATGTGCACTGGACTTCATCTGGATCTTTGGATAACTGATATTCTTTCAGGTATTACCTGTTTGTCTTGAAAAAATCATAGAAACATCTTACCTTGAAGCAGTAGGTCAATCATACTTATTTATATTGAATGAAAATTGGTCATAGTATATTACAGTTGGAACAGAAAAGATGGACAAGACAGGAAAAGTAGCTCTGGACCGTATTACGAGATTCTCCACTTTTGTTATAGTTGAAGTATCTGATGAATTAATGTGGAATTCTTTAAGATTATTAGATACTTCTTCATAGATGTTGGCTGTACGGAAATATTGGTTTTAATTAATANCTGTTTAATTTCCTCTGTCTCTAAGGCAGCTATACCAAAAGTCCACTTATACCCTTTTGGGTCCTTGAAATACCATCTCCTGAGGTAGTCTATGCCAAGGATGCATGGGGCCTCTGGGCCAGTCACAATGGGTGCTTTTGCACCCATTAGTTAGGTTAGGCTCACTTCAGCCTCCAATACAGTTAGCTGTTGGGATCCCTCCGTCACTCCAGAAATACAGACAGATTCTGCCCCTTTATAACTTGATGGCATTAGCGCACTGCTGTCCACTAGAACCTTCTACCCCTGTGGGTGTGATATGCCAGGCCATCGAATCCATACAGTCCAGTAAACCTGATTGTCCCTTTCTTCCACCTGGCTGGAGGCAGGGCACCTCTAATCCTGGTCATAGTATTCGTTACTCACTTCTTGTAAATACAAGTCAGGAGTCCATTCATTAAGATCAGAAGTAAGATCAGCCCTTCTATTCTGTCTGGGGAACTGCCCACTGGAAACTGGAGCAACATTTTTCCTGGAAGAACCCCCTTGTGTGATTGTTTTTCCTTGCAACTCACGTACCTGTGCCTCTAGGGTCGAAGCAGGTTTTCCATTCCGCTTCCTCATGTCCTCTCCATGGTCACGCAGGTAAAGCCACAGGGTGCCCTGTGGTGTGTACCCTCTGTATCCTCTCCTTTGAGCAGAAGAACGCTGACTCCTAATAGCTGAGATAGCGGTCTGTATAGGTGAAGAGTAGGACCTATTCTTTTTGAGTTACTGGACCTCCAGGGACAGTTTCTCCACAGCCGAGACAAGGGAGGAAGAGATACTTTCTTTGTATTCCCGTAGTCGGCTAGCCTCTTCATCCACCGTTGGTGCATCTTCATCTCTCCGGGTCAGTATTGCCAACAAGTTGGCTACGATGCTGGTGCGCTCCATATCAACTTCCGCCACATGAGTCATGTGCACTGGACTTCATCTGGATCTTTGGATAACTGATATTCTTTCAGGTATTACCTGTTTGTCTTGAAAAAATCATAGAAACATCTTACCTTGAAGCAGTAGGTCAATCATACTTATTTATATTGAATGAAAATTGGTCATAGTATATTACAGTTGGAACAGAAAAGATGGACAAGACAGGAAAAGTAGCTCTGGACCGTATTACGAGATTCTCCACTTTTGTTATAGTTGAAGTATCTGATGAATTAATGTGGAATTCTTTAAGATTATTAGATACTTCTTCATAGATGTTGGCTGTACGGAAATATTGGTTTTAATTAATATTTTTTGCAAGCGGTTACTTCTCAATTTACATTTATCTCTACAATAAAATTAATTCAACCTTCAATCCATAACTTCAAAACAAGAGTTTTATTTTAGTTTTTTTCCAAGGACAAGACTATTCTTTATAATTTGGTTTATCTTTAGAAATATAATCACTAAAAATGCTAGAGCTATTTGTTAACATTCCAGTAAAATCTCTTGGATAAGCATAGGATTTTCTGAGAAGCTGTGGACCATTTATCAGAGACTCTCACCCTCAGGAATACAAGTTTCATTGGATAAGAGAGACTGGTAGGTGCAACCTCATGTTAAGCGTAGAATAACATATTTCCTCTTGATAACGGTACAGACCTCCTGTTTTATCTTTAAACTGATAACCTATTGCTATCCTAATGAGTAGATGTTGACTTCTGACATTGGCTGACAAAGAGATATGAGTCTAATTAAATTGAAAGACACAATGCTACAAACACACTGATACTGAATACTAAGTATCAGAAGACTGAGTATCTTCTGGTTTATTTTTTTTGTTGTTGTTATTTACCAAAAAAGCAACAAAGTAAAAAAAAATAGCTTTTAAGATCTAAGGTTAAGGAAGGACAAGGTAGATGAATTTGCCCTTGAAAAGTTACACTTGAACCCCTCTGAATCCTCAGCCTGAATATTGAAGCTGCACTTCAGCATAACTAAGCAACCACTACTGTTCTATGTCTGCTTTGATTTGCTTGTTCTGAACTCCAAAATTATTTCTCTGTGTAATCTACTCAAGATTTTGGAAGATTCTGTTCCTTCCATTATGTGGTGGGTTGGCCTTGTCTGGCCAGGTGCCACCAAGCTGCTCTATCACTCCCCTCCTCAGCAGGACAGGTGGGGAGAAAATGAGATGCAAAAAAAAGAAAAACTCATGGGTCAAGATAAAGGCAGTTTAATAAAAAGCAAAAGCAAAGGCCATGAGCGGAAGTAAAAGGAAAACAAAGATTTTATTCTCTACTTCCCATCAACAGGTGATGTCCAGCCACTTCCTGGAAACCAGGGTTTCGGTATGTGTAGCAGTTGCTCCAGAAGACAAACGTAAAAACTAATGCTGCCCCATTCCTCCTCCTTTCTCTTAGCTTTTATTGCTGAGCTGATGCATATGGTATGGAATATCCCTTCGGTCAGTTTGGGTCAGCTGTCCTGGCTATGTCCCCTCCCAAGATCTTGCCCACCCCCAGCCTACTTGCGAGGGGGGAAATGTTGGAGAGACAGCCTTGATGCTGTGCGAGCACTGCTCAGCAGTAGCCAAAAGACTGGTGTGTTGTCAACACCTTTCTAGTTACCAATACAAAGCACAGCGCTATGAGGGCTGTTATGGGTAAGATTAACTCTGTGTCAGCCAGACCCAAAACACATTACAACAGCTTTAAAGCAGTCTCATTCAAACGTTATTCTGTTTCAGCTGGTCATTGTTGTTTAGTGCAATCTTTAGACTTGTGGTATGGTCCTTAAGAACATAAGAACATAGCGTAGCTGGCTGATGAAAGAGTAGATCAGTGTGTAGGTCAAGATCTTCAAAGTGACTCAGATATACTGCTTTTTTTTTTTTAATTCTTGATCTTCTACATGACAACCTTAAACGAGCTCAGCTTTTTTCATAAGAAAATCTGAGCTGCAACCATTTGAAAATAAGCTTCTTTAGATGTTCCAAGTTTTTAATTTAAATCTTTTTTTTGTATTCTGTTCTTTTTCACAGTCCCTCTTCTCCATTTTTCTTTTCTATTGTCTTTTTATTTTATTTTGTTTTACTGGGCTGCCTGCCTCTCTGTCTTTCCATCTACTCCATTTCTCTCCCTTGCTGATCCTTCATTCTTGACCCTTGTTGATCTTGTGTTGTTCAAATTCTTTGACTGTCTTTCATGATCTCTTCTTTAACAGTGGATCATGCTAACCTCAAACTCTTCTTTCACTATTGCTCTCTTTTAGTTTCCTTTCATGTTAAACTTCAGTGTTGCTTCAGCATAATTTTGTATTCTGCTGAAGAATGTATAAATGGAATCAAAAGTAGCTGGCAATACCTGAGATATTAAAATAATCAGAAAGTTGGTCTTTGTATCCTTTGTGAGTGAATTGCATAGTTAAAAAATATAATTTTCTTTCTGAGTTTTACATGCCTGGCCACTGGACAAAGCTGAAGCAGAACTGAAAGTCTACCAGCGGGATACTTAAGAAAAAGTGCTGCCTGAAGTTTTATGAGTACTTTAAAATATGAAGTGTGCCACTCCCGTTTAACATCACCACTAAAAATATAAATCACTGTCTCAGTAACAGTGACAAAGATGATTATAGAATGTGCTCCTGGAAAAGAGTTAATGGCAAGGAACCATTTCTTGAAAAAGCTGAGCTTTCATGGCATTTAAACAGCTCAGTCCATCAAATGCTCATTTGTCTATTTCAAGCTTAGCAGGCATTCTCATGCAACTTCATAGTTTCTACAAATAACTGGTTGTTGTGACAAATGATGAAAAAAATAAGAAAGCACACACACACATACACACAAATAATCCAATGTGCTTCATAGAATGTTCATTTATCTTTGAGAAGCAGATTGGTTTCCCTCATGTCCTTAGGAAGAAGTACCATTTGGAACCATGTGCTTCAGTGGTGGACAGCAATATGTTGCAGCGATTGGAACTCATGCTCCAAATTGACCTGCATACGGTATAACCCAACATATGATATAGTCTTTCTGTCTAGCGAATTTCTATATGGTAGCTCAACAGGTTAGTAACATGTCTTCCTTAAACTTCCAGCTTTAAAAGGAACAAAAAAGAATGACTTGGCTAGAAAAATTTCCTCAGGGCCTCCTTTTGCTGACAGACCTAAAGTTGCTGGCAGCTAAATTTCATTATCTGGTTCTCAATATGCAACTTCCCTCTCGAAATATATACTTTCCCCTTTAAAGTGTTATGTTCATATGCACTGCTTCTGGCTTTGTGTTACCCTCATCTTTTCTCCTGCATCCCTATTATTCATCTGATTGAATCTTCAAGTTTCACTTATGGACTTTTTTGTGATTTTGTTCAGCACTTAGGAGAATTATGACCTAAACTGTTTTTGCAGAGTTTGGAGCACAAAGTAACTCCCTCTGACTGAAGGATAAGACACTTGGACGGGTAGGAAGGAGTGTAATTGTTTTCGTAAATAGGATGAACTTTTCCATCTCATACTCTTGTTGCCACCTTTCATTAGTATCTATGATTGGGTAGATTTCATGATTTATATACGGGTAAAGAGAAAATTTGAAAGGAGCACATTCATGGCAGAATAACCTATCACCATAAAGTGACATCTTAGAATTTCACATAAAAAATTGTACTGGACCTGGCTGGAATGGAGTTAACTTTCTTCATACCAGCCTGTATGGTGTTGTGCTTTGTATTTGTGACTAAAACGGTGTTGATAACACATCCATGTTTTCGTTATTGCTGAACAGTGCTTGCAAAACGTCAAGATGTTTTCTCTTTCCCACTCTGCCCTGCTCCTTTGTATGGATTTTGTCTGGGATAGAGTCAATTTTCTTCGCAGAAGCTCATATTGTGCTGTGTTTTGGATTTGTGACCAAAACAGTGTTGATAACACTCTGATGTTTTACTCATTGCTGAACAGTGTTTATACAGCATCAGGGCCTTTTCTGCTTCTCTCACTGCCCCACCAGCGATTAGACTGGGGGTGAGCAAGAAGCTGGGAGGGCACACAGCCGGGACAGCTGGCCCCAACTGACTGAGGGGATACCCCATACCATATCACGTCATGCTCAGCATATAAAGCGGGGGGAAGAAGAAGGAAGTGGGGGGCATTTGGAGTTATGGTGTTTGTCCCAAGTAACCATTACACGTGATGGAGCCCTGCTTTCCTGGAGATGGCTGAACACCTGCCTGCTGATGGGAAGTAGTGAATGAATTCCTTGTTTTGCTTTGCTTGCGTGCACAGCTTTTGCTTTAGCTATTAAACTGTCTTTATCTCAACCCACGAGTTTTCTCACTTTTACTCTTCCAAGTCGCTTCCCCATCCCACCTGAGGGGAGTCAGCGAGCAGCTGTGTGGGGCTGAGCTGCCTTCTGGGGTTAACCTACACCACCACCCTTCCCCCCAGCAAGTAGGCTGGGGGTGGTTAAGAGGATGGCAGGGGACACAGTCAGGACTACTGACCCAAATTGACCAAAAGGAAATTCCATACCGTACAACATTAAAATCTCGGGGAAAGGAGGAGGAAGGGGGAACATTTGTGGTTATGGCATTTTTCTTCCCAAGCAACCATTACGTTTGCTGAGGCCCTGCTTTCTAGGAAGTGCTAAACATCTGCCTGCTGATGGGAAGTGGTGAATAAATTCCTCTTTCTGCTTTGCTTGCATGAGCAGCTTTTTCTTCCCCTATTAAGCTGTCATTGTCTCCATCTACAAGTCTTTTTGCCTTCCTTTTGTTTTCCCCCTGTCCCATGGGAGAAGGGAAGTGAGTGAGCAGCTGTATGGGTGTTTGCTGTTGGACAGGTGGGCCCACCACAAAAATAGAACATGATAAGTGTGAATAAACTTTCTCTTCTGTAAATTTTTGCCTTCCAACTCTCAAACAGTAAACCACAATTTAAACCTTGCACTGTATTCTTGAATTGTGTTGTTTGTTGCACATTTACAGCTATGGGTACATTACATTCCTTTATTGTTTTTTCCACATGTCGTAAATAGAGGCTGCTTTATTAAATCCCCTTTTTTCTTCTCCTCAGGAGACTTAACAGCAGCTCAGAGTATCCAGAGAATGTTGTGAAACAGTTCATAACAAGACTGGAGGAAGGGCTGTCTGTTAAAGGGAGGAGAGCATTGATTTCTAGAATATTTTTCTCTTCCTAAAACAAAGGGTATACACAGAAATGCAAGATAGAATTACTCATGCTTAAAATTTTGATACAGCACTACCCATGTTTACAGCTGTAAGTGACCTAAAAGAGTGAAAAGTAATGGTCTAATTTATCAATTTTCTTATAAAGTTTGAGACAAACACTCTAAATTTAGTTAACAATTCTGATTTGCATTTAGATAAACCATAGGCAAAAACATGCCCAGAGCCACTTTTCAGATGTCAAGCTGATGAAAAGTTGATATCCTGTCTGAAATCACCATTGACTTTTTTCTTGCCTGCCTGAAAAGCAGTTAAATTTTCATTCTTTTCTTGTAGCATCTGATGACAAGAGTTAATTTGAAATATTTATTTGATTGTACTCACTTTTATTACATTTTTAAAGATATACCTGGTTCCAGTGAACTAATTTCATTTTAATGGGAAAAAATAGTTTTCTTTTCTAGGGGGAAAAAAGTGATAAAGAAAAATAAATAATTTTTTTTCAGTTTCCTTTCATCTTTACATAATCTAATTTATCCTATTTTCTCTTTTTGTGCTTTTTTCTTTCATTCTTATTTTGTTCTGTTTCTTAATGTCTTTATTCTGATTACTGAAGAAATATCTACTTGATTTTTATTACAGTTTTGTAATTGAGTGTGCAATTAAAATTCTTAGACATTGTTGTCTAGTTCAAAATTTTCAAAAATTATTCACAACTTTGAAGGGAACCTGGTGTAAGAAATTGGATTAGCACTGTTAACATGTCTGATGATATCTCAAAGTGGATGTAAAAAACCCTATTGAATCACATTCCTCCAAATGGTGGGCCTCCCATATTATCTGTATATATCTTCTCTCTGTCTCTTGCTCTCTGTCCCTCATATTATAACTGTGGAAAAGGTTTAGTGTTCCTCTATTTCTTGAGGGGTTCATAGTTAGGAGAGCTATCCCTTTGTCCATTTCCTCCACCAGAAAAATTGCCACTCTTTTCATATGGTCTGCCACTCAAGTGCAAACTGTAAATTTGTACCAGCTACACAGACATGAGAGAGACCACATTATGTGAAAATTGATATTTTTTTTTTTAACTCAACAGCATATTGATCTTCAGGGACAACCAATTTGTGCCAGCTGTCATTTTTTCCTGTTAAAATTATTAGTTTTCACCCTACCTTGGGAACTCTTTTTTGGGTTGTCAAAATTTGTCTGCCACCTCCTGTGACCATCACAAATGTCATTTAGGTGAGAAGGAAGTCTGGAATCCCATAATGCATTCTGTTTGAACATACAAACAGTATAGAAGATGCTTAGTTTCCATTACAAAAAGAAATTATGTCCTGTGGAGAAATGAGAGGTTCAAGACATGTGGAAACTGTCCCTGCTAGGGTAAATTCAATAGGAAGTTGCTGACATAGTGACTCACTATCTTATACATGTTAAACTGCTTTAAAAAGGACCAGAAGATGGCAAATGGGATTGCTTACAACCTGATTCACTGGCAGAGTCCTTTCACCTACCAAATTTGTCAGTGTTAACCCTAATGGTAGAGTCAATACAGGGAGAAATGCCTCACACAACGCATAACTTTTTTTTTGCCAAATCAGCAATCTCAGCCTAAATCTCTGCCTCATATTGGCTAGGCAGAAATAGAAGGTGTAGCTCAATAATCACAAAAATATTTAAATGGGCTGCCAGCCTCTCCACTGTGCCTGAAATTAGATGCCTCCAGATATCAATTTCAAAACAAGCTTTAAGAATTAAAGTTCTGGTTACAACAAGCTTTAAGAAATAAAGTTCTGGTTACAACAACCTCTAACCATGTTTAATTGCTTGAAGAGGTAAGCGTTTTTGAACTATTGTTCACAAACCAGGTATTTACCCCAGACACTGTGTAACGTAGATAGTTCTGGAAAGAAACCCTGCATCAACAGAGTTAATACTCTTTTTCCTCAAGGGTTTTTACAATGGTAATGAGACCAGTAATTAATTTCCTAAGGTGTCTAAGAGTAAAAAAGACTCATTTACTTAGACAGTGTCTGGACTGTAGTAATAAAAAGAACTCCTAGGAATACAAATTTGCTCTGCTAAGTACTCTTCAGCATAGAAAAATCTATTTTATCCCTCTTGTCAGGATTTTCTGAGATTCAAAGAACCTAAAATAAAATCTCAGGCTTAATTTTTGGCAAGAACAAACCATATCCTGCTTTGCCTTCCCTCATGAAAATTGACATAATGTATTTTTCTTTTTATTGTTTTCAGGGACAAAGTGCCCTGCATCAGGCTTCAGTTGTATGATACCCATTCATCCCTTAGATCACATTCAGAATAGTGATAGTTGCTTGCATCAAACTCTTTGGTTACAACTTTTATAAAAACTATTTAATAAGATCAAGAAACTTTGCAAATTCCATCTGCCTTGCCAGAGAAAATAGGAACTCTCACATAACTACAGATTTTTGTGGATTGGACTCCGATGGGACTATTTTTTTCTAATTTTGGCTCTTCCCTGGAACCTAAAATTTCATGGGAATAACTGTTTGATCATATATTTTTATGGGTAGATCAGCTGTCTGGACAGCTACTCAATGGACCAGCATTCATTCCTAGGTTGTCTTTTTTCCTTTCCTACACACAGTGATCAGTACCAGCAATTACATTACACAACAGATCCCATATTGTATGTACACTTCTCTTTTAGAATCCTTCTTTAGTTAAGTTTCTTTTGTTGTTTTTTTTCCCTGACTTTTTTGTGTGACTTTCCTGTGTCTTTGTGTCTGTTATATTGATCTCTAGTCAGAGTCTCATTTTAGAGTACAATATTTTTTTCCTGCACTGTCAGACAATCTGTAGATTTTCCATTAAAGCATTACTCTTCCCCTTAGTTTTTCAGACTCTTGAAAGTGATAGTACCTTTTGTTCTCTAAATGGCAACTGTATTAAGCAATAAATACAGAATTTAAAAAACAAAACCAAAACCCGAATGCCCCAAACCTTTGTTAATATATAAAGTGAATTATACTTTAGTAGTACAAAAGATGGAGAATGTGGAGGGAAACAATTTACAGGTAAGATAGAGATGTTTCCAACCAATCAAATCCTCAGAAGCTGCTTCATGTTGTTTGCATAGTGCTGTGCTTGTGATGCTTGGTGATTCCTAAATCTCACTGTGTTACAGATCTTGTTTCTTGCCAAGAGCCTTCTCCATCTTTTGGCAACCTCAGTTATTTTACCTACAGCCATACTGCTCTAGGTCAGTGAATGATTTCCCTGTCTATTCCTGAGAACTCCCACATCTAATGCGTAATAAGTCAGACCTTTCAGATTCACCACTAAGCAAGCAGAAAGAAGAAAAAATCCTGCCCTGCATTCTGTCAGGGCAGAGATTTAAAAAAAAAAATTCCTACGCTGGAGGCAGCTCTAATTCTTTTTTCTTTCTTACATAATACCTTCTTTAGCTTATAAGGAAATGGCAACCAACTTAGGATCCTGGCTATTTAGTTTCCCTACCTCAGCATGCCCTGAGGCAACTGGCAAGTTCTTTACTTCATTTCTCCTTCTCCTTCTTACAGTTGGCTACCCTGCCTCCAAGAAGATAGTAGGCAAGTCTAGAGTAAATCTCTGTATACGTTGACTGTCCTCAGCCAAGGTGAGATGACTCATTATGTACTTAACTATATGACATGTTCTCGGTGATGAGGACAACACATGGTAATATAAATGAATAGGTCATTGCTTCCTCCCTCACTCCCTTAACATTTTTTAATTAACGATTCTTTCCTCTTCTTGCCTGCCTGGTTTCTGCTACAGAATTCTTCTAAAGACAAAATGTTAAAACTTTGAAAATTATCCATTACGATAAACACTCATTTTATAATGACCTCATTAAACTCATAACATTCACTAACTGAGAGCTTCATATAAACACCAAATGTCCCACAACAGATACTAAAGCTTGGGAAAAAAGATATTGAGCAGTGCTTCCACTAAACACACACTGATACATTTTAGGGGATTATTTTCAGATGTCATGCTACAGAATTTAGCACATTAGCTTGGGTGCAACACTGCATTTGTAGATTAATGCAACCAGAAGACTTGGAATAAGCATAGGTATCTGTGTAAAAGAGGAAGGTTACAAATAAACAAATATTTATGTGCATAGAGATTTTACACATGTATTTTAAACTTCTCTGAATGTCAAATCTAGGGTGTGAACTTGTCCTGGTTTCAGCTGAGTTAGAGTTACTTTT
>VYZW01000756.1:26927-60024 GCA_013401315.1 Balaeniceps rex | reverse complement strand
AACCTAATACTCTCCACTGCTCCGTACAGTCTGAATTTAGTTTTTAATATTTATTAAAATGAAACTCTGATCCCTTTTCATTTATACAAAAAAGTCCTGCTGGAAACAAAATTCTTCACTACATTCAGTTGAGAAAAGCTCATATCAGGCCTACTTATAGACAATCCTTGATGCTCGTGCTGTATTTTGATTTCAAAAATACTTTCCTTTAGAAACAATGAAGCTACTGCTTATGTTTCACTTGTTAAAAGAGTATATATTTTTTCTAGATTCTCCTTTTACTGAAAATACTTTGAGCTGGAACCTACATTAAAACTAAATGAAACTTCCATGCAGGACTGGGCTTTTTTTGTGTCATTGCAACATTGAAGAAAGCTATTTACATCCATTGCATTTTGGCTATTTCAAGAAATTTAGTTTAGCCATACTACTAAAAAAATGTTTCCGGTGCAACAAATACCACTCATACCTGAGGACACCTGCCTTATCTTAAAAAAACCCTGATACTAGAATATTTTCAGAGATGAAACAATATTTAATTGGTGATGTTTTCAACTTCTCTTTCTGCACACTGGTTTATTTCCCCTTCCTGGTCCTTTCTGTATATTGTGACATGCACCATCATTCACAAAAGTTGTTTTTTATTTTGTCTTTGTCTCCTGTACTATTACCTATAATCATGCAAGAAACTATTGACCTTCTACAAAAACATAAAGAAAAGCAACTCATGAACGAAACGCCATCCAGTTCTCATGCACCCAAGAAAGCAGGCATTCAGAGGCATGTATGATGCACAAGTTTCTAATAGTGACTGATGGTGTCTCTCACATGCTATCTACAGGCAAAGGAAAGCATCTTTCTAAGCTTTCAGTCACTCTGATGGAACACAATTGCATGTACTACCACTGTAGTTAGCATATAACTGCAAGGAATATAATATTTGCTATAAATCTTTCTGTTACAAGCCAAAAATACCAATTAATTCTGGCCTAAAGGGTCCTTCTCAGTTTTGAAACTCTTCTGTATTTTGCAAGCAGGGCAGAGTTGTGCAGAAAAAACATTAAACATACTGAAAAAGAAAAACAAAAAGCAGGCATCTAAAGAGACCAAAATACAATACATAGCAGGGACTAACAGAACATTTACTCAAGCAAAGCAATTGAGAATACAGTTCTTAGAACAATCTTGCTAGACTAATTTTAATGACTGGATATTTGAAGTTGTCAAAAATTATGAGCCGAGCCTAACCTCTATGTGTCTTAAATACAGATTCACTAATTTAAGCAGGCTATAAACAGAGCTATGCATATATCACTGATGCCAATCATTTTAAATACTGTATGTGACGTTGCCAATATCCATAAGAAACACGTATTAGTAGAGATCAATGTTAAACACATCTAAAGAAAAAAATTCCTGAAAAGCCTCATTTTAATCTGTTACTATGGTAAGTCAATCTATTAAAAAATATATATAAAATATACACACACACACATGCACAACAGGTATCTGACAGATTAGATCTATACACATTCTAGATTCTCAACACCATTTGCCTCTACCAGTAACTGTCTGCATGTTCGTAACATCCATGAAATATACCACACAAATTTTGAGAGTTTAGGCCATAGTAAAAGTCCATGGGTAAAAGAACCTGAACTTTCCGGCACTGAGTTAACTGTGGTTACAAAACACTCAAAGGATACCTGTTCAGAAATCTCAGCATCTTCCCATAATGCAAGAGTAAACAGAAGTAAAGAGTTTGGTTTCAAAATATGTTTTTCCAGAATATGGTCTGCATTATTAGTGCTAAATTGATTCTATATAAAGCACTTGTAGGTGCAAGAAGAGCAGACATTTATGAGAGTTTTGATTGGGTCAATAATATATTTAAGGAACAGTAGCATTATTAAATATAATTTTATACAACTACAGACACCTATCAATAGTACTACTTAACTCAGGTCCTACAAGTATGCCAACAATACCTACTGTTATCCATTGGGACCAGTATCACCAACCTGATATACAACCAGTTTCTGGATAGGCATTTAAAAAAGCATTATGTCAGTGGGATCATCATCTTCTAATCCTGCTCTCGTCCTACTCCTTCCAAGTGCCAAGATCTGGTATTTCAGAAAAAGGTGAAACCCTTTATCACCCTGATAATATATGTTCAGCCAAAGCGTGCCAATTTACACAGATGACATGCATCGTTCTTTTTTGATTCCTAGAAATTACCAGTTTACATCTGCAGCCTGAGGTTTGCCTCAAATTACTTCAGCATNTACATCTGACAAACTTCCTACTGTCATGAACTGCCATAGCAGATGAATCAGGAGGTATATACTTCACAGTCATATCTTATTTAACATTCTGCAGTTACTTATTTTTAACGTTATATACTATCTTATTCTCAAGCTGCGGAAAAGCTCAGCTCCTTGTTCATATCTGCTCTTAGTTCTGACAACTCCCACTAGTTTTCCTTCTGAGGCATAAAACGTGCACACATGTACATTCTCTCATGTCTTTCAGAAGAAATACCCTATTGCAATCTCTGCTACCTTCCTTTAACCTCACGCACACACCCCTTCTTCTCTTTTCAATCTCTAACCACAAATGCATGGCTGACAGCCACCTTTCCTTCAGTGCTGCATCTGGGGATAGCCAACATGTCAGACCCACAAAATGAACTAATTCCTTTTTCTCTCTGACTACAAACAACTCCCCTTCTCTCAAGCTGACAAATTAGGATCTTTTCTTCACATGGTTACAGTCTCTGCAAACTGCTGACAACTCAATGAGAGGCCAACTAAATAAATCATTCAAAACGAAAGAGCCGCTTAAGCTGTAAGTGACCTGAAACAGCTGGTAAATTTTTAAATGCCCACACCCTCTCTTCAAAGCAATGAAATATTCTGTATAAATAAACAGTGGCTCTCCAGACCTGCTGGGCTATCAGAAAACAGGGTTGAGAAGGAAGCACAGGAACTGGGAATCAGCAGGGATAATTAATTTTTCTTGAAGGACTGCAATACTGCCATTAATTTCCTTGAAGTGCACAGAATGTAGGAACAGCCTCAATTAAAACTGATGTTCAAATGCCAGCTGTGCTTTTCTTTTAATGACATGCTTTGCATATTGATTTTTATATAAATGTGTATTATGGAGTATGATATTTTTATTGTGAAAAATCCTTTACGAAAAAAAGTTCATTTGGGGAAAAATTTCAGCATTATTCTGTGGACCTTAACAAATGTTTATCATATTTTCTACCAGTTGTAACAACAATTTTTCTTGTTATAACTTAAGCAGACATTTGTCTTCCAAAATTGAAGACCAGTTAAAGGTATTTTTCTGTAGGACACTGTCTGCTATTTGTCATTAACTTTGTTATTGCAAAGTTTCAGTTTAAACTTTAATGTGCTTATATTATAAGATTCAATGTAGAGCTCCCAAAAGCTTGATGCTAATTTCTTTACATAGCTATTTTATCCTATGGCCTAGATAATATAACATTTTAAGAAAATAAGACAGTGAATTGTGTTACCAATCACATTTTTGTAAACATTTTGGGGACCACTTGGAATACAGTATTCTCTGAAATAAGCTGTCAGTGACATGCAGCTACTTTCAAAACTAACAGTGGTAGCAAGAAACTGCAACAGAGAACAAGAAAAAAGAATGACAGAAAAAAAAAAAGGATTCTAGGTTCAAAGATCCTAATACCAGGCAGAACAGATCATTTGTAGTTTTTCATTTTCATTGTTACCATCAAAAAAATTGCCGTTTTATTTAAATAAGAAAGAACAGAGGTATAATCTAGGCCTGAACAGAGGTATAATCTAGGCCTAAACATCAGAACCAGCAAGGATAATCTATAAAACAAAATGCACAAACTTCTCTCCACCCCACCTTCATTCCAATCATCAATCCCTTCTATATGAATAACTGGACAGAAAAGACATTATTCTGGTCGTCTCTAATCTCTTATCCTTGCCAGCTATTTTCAGTTATAACTCCTTTTTTAGCCACCAGGATGAAATAGGTTTGATGGCTAAATTAGCTAAGTACAAAATAAAGTTCCAATAAGAACAGGCTCTCACTGAACCCAGCAAAAGCTGAAGCAATGCTAGCCGAGGAGCACAGGAGCTATCAAGGAAACAGCACATAAGTTCAAGCACGGACAAAGTGGATAAAATAGTCTGCAGCCTTTGGGTAATCCTAGTCTCATCACTACCATTGACTCAGACAGCCAAAACCACCTTAAGCATCTTCCCTCCAGTTACAGATGACAGGATGACTCAGTCTGACCTCCTCAACTAGTACCATCCAGCCACAACAAACCAGAGAGCTCACAGTACCCCTGTTTTGCATCCTACACTGCATTTAGTTCAGCTTCCTCTCTCTTTTCAGGTTGGGTAATAACTTTCAGAAACTGACTCTGTCCTATGTTAGGTTATTACACATGCCACCTCTGCTAGAGGAGCAAAGCAATAATCTCGTAGAAATAAATTAGCTGTAACAGCACAGATCTTCACATAAGCCACATTGTCTCCTCATTCTCTTTGGCACATGCTTTGGTGAGTGGATGATATTTGCAGCATATTCTAGATTTGTCATGCAGAGAACTTTCTTGTACAAGAAGTCAGGAAGCGCTCTAGATTTTTGCTAGTATCTTCTCCAACTTATGTGCAATGAAGGCATCTCTCCCCTGAAGTCAGGTATCTCTGCTGCACTCTGCATTAGCAGAGATATCAGAGACATCAGTGATGCCCATCTTCATAACAGAGGCTGACGGGATGGAATTAATAGGTCAGACATAGTATTACTTCAGCTGCACCTCACTTGGAAGGAGACAGCCCATATTTAAGCAAGAGACAGGAGCAATAAATTACAATTTAATTTTGAAGTTATCTCCTGCTTGGAATGAATTCAACTAAATGACCTCCACAGGCCCCTTCTAGCCTAAATTATTCTGTGCTAGAGACGTATAGCCAAAAGGTACCATATAAGATTTCAGTTTACCATAAAAACACAGAAAGTTTTTTGGTGGTGGTGGTGGTGGTATGTACAGCACAAAACAACAAGCACTAAGTATTTTGTGCCTGTAAAGCTACACAAAGCAGAATCTAGTGCATCTTATTTCCAAACAAAACTACTAATTGTCACTGATTTTCAAACAATTTCTATAACATTACAAGAATGCTCAGAAGGAATTCTGAAGACATCCGGTGTTGAAGGAGAAGACTTCTCCAATCTCTTACATTTTTATGCAGTTAATTAAACACACCTTAAATTTGAAGCATAGTTCATTCAGACTCTCATAATTCATCATACATGACATACATTAGGCAAGGTCTGGAGAAACATGAAGAATTAGTATTAAAAAGAACAGAGTTCTGGCACAGACATGTCACTGCAGCTTCCTTTACTATAAGGTGGCATCACAAATCTACAGATGGAATTTGCTTCAGGCTTTTATTAAGAAATAAATACTGTTAATCTTAAAAATTTGGTTGAAAATAGGAACCAGCATATCATAGCTTCTTACAGAAGAGGAAACTCTCTGTGTTTCTATATAGCCATTCAGAGTACAGCACAAGCAAAAAGTGGAATCAAAACTGTCACAGACTGCTGGGTTGAAACAAGCAAAAACAAATCTCTTTTTGAAAGAGTTGAAAATTTGAAAACAAATCTCTAGTTGAAAGAGATATGCTAGAATCGAAACATTCTTGCTTTTTAGTTGGGGGCTACATTGGCACAAAATTGGGCTTGTGACACCCATCTAACAAGAAAGGCCAGAAGGATGATCCAGGGAACTACAGGCCTGTCAGCCTGATGTCAGTACCGGGGAAGATTATGGAGCGGTTCATCTTGAGTGAGCTCAACAGGCATGTGCAAGTCAACCACGGGATCAGGCCCAGCCAGCATGGGTTCATGAAAGGCAGGTCCTGCTTGACCAACCTGATCTCCTTCCATGACCAGGTGACCCATGCCTAGTGGATGAGGGGACGGCTGTGGATGTTGTCTACCTGGACTTTAGTAAAGCCTTTGACACTGCCTCCCACAGCATTCTCCTGGAGAAGCTGGCAGCTCATGGCTTAGAAAGGTGTACTCTTCGATGGGTAAAAAACTGGCTGGATGGCCAAGCCCAGAAAGTTGTGGTGAAAGGAGTTAAATCCAGCTGGCGGCCGGTCACAAGCGGCGTTCCCCAGGGCTGTTTTGGGGCCAGCCTTGTTTAATATCTTTATCAATAATCTGGATGAGGGGATCGAGTGCACCCTCAGTAAGTTTGCAGACAACACCAAGTTGGGCAGGAGTGTCGATCTGCTCGAGGGTAGGAAGGCTCTGCAGAGGCATCTGGACAGGCTGGATCGATGGGCTGAGGCCAATTGTATGAGGTTTAACAATGCCAAGTGCCGGGTCCTGCACTTCGGTCAGAACAACCCCATGCAATGCTACAGGCTTGGGGAAGAGTGGCTGGAAATCTGCCCGGCAGAAAAGGACCTGGGGGTGCTGGTTGACAGCCGGCTGAACATGAACCAGCAGTGTGCCCAGGTGGCCAAGAAGGCCAATGGCATCCTGGCTTGTATCAGGAATAGTGTCGTCAGCAGGACCAGGGAAGTGACCATGACCCTGTACTCAGCACTGGTGAGGCCACACCTTGAATACCATGTTCAGTTTTGGGTCTCTTCCTACAAGAAAGACGCTGAGTTGCTGGAGCTTGTCCAGAGAAGGGCAACAAAGCTGGTGAAGGGTCTGGAGCACAAGTCTTATGAGGAGCGGCTGAGGGAACTGGGATTGTTTAGTCTGGAGAAGAGAAGGCTGAGGGGAGACCTTATCGCCCTCTACAACTACCTGAGAGGAGGTGGTGGTGAGGTGGTTGTTGGTCTCTTCTCCCAAGTAACAAGCAATAGGACAAGAGGAAATGGCCTCAAGTTGCGTCAGGGGTGGTTTAGATTGGATATTAGGAAAAATTTCTTTACTGAAAGAGTGGTCAAGCATTGCAACAGGCTGCCCAGAGAGGTGGTGGAGTCACCATCCCTGGAGGTATTCAAAAAACGTGTAGACGCGGCACTTTGGGACATGGTATAGTAGGCATGGTGGTGTTGGGTTGATGGTTGGACTAGATGATCCTACGGGTCTTTTCCAACCTTAATGATTCTATGATTCTATTCTATGATTCTAAAACTGAATCACAGCTACTGCTGAAGACTAACAACTTCCTAGCCATAGTTCACCAAGCACAACACCTGAACTTTGTGATCAGCACAGACTCACATATGAATGAGTAATTGTCACAAATGCAGTCACAATTATGGTAACTTTGCAAGACGTAATTTCATATCAAGTGATCAAAATTTCTACTGCATTTCGAGATATAAAGAAGGTAACATCACCTGCAGAATATATAGATTAAATTGTCATTCATCTCTGCATAAAAATATTGATGCTTGGTCCATTTAAAGTAGCAGATTTTAAAAGAATTGTCTTAAAAGCATATTTGTATTTTGGACACTTTAAGCTGCAGCACTATCATACATAAAGTGTGCACCTGCAATACTAATTTTAAAAAAGAGGACGTTTAAGAGCCACATGATACAAAATAATAAATAAATAAAAATCAATACAACTCATATATGGCGTCCCACGTATGATGAATAACCTAATTCAGTGTACACCATTGCTAGGCATTCGCCTGGCAATATGTAATATACAAAGTAACTTGGACTTTTTTACTTACTTTATAACAAGTTGTATTCTTTTCTGTCATTGCTCTGTTGATCTGTTCCATCTTTGTTTTTAACGAAATATATGTCGGTAGAGCCTATACTAGGAGGCAAACAGCTGAAGCACATTTCTAAATTTACCATGAAAGTACCTTAGATTTCACATTTCTAATGAACATGAATGCTTGAAGAAAATGCACTAAGGCAATCTTTATACAGTTAAGGTGTTTTAATTCAAAGTGATCTACGCAGCAATAAACATGTAATGAAAACCACACATCTGTTATTATATATTGGGGTGATGGGGAAGAGTTGGTATTAAAAAAAACCAAACGAACAAACGACAAAAAAAATGCCCCAAACCACACAACAATGCCCCCCATATTCTTAATATCAGCTAAGTAATAAACAGCAAGAAGTACATTGTCTGAAAGTCTAGTCCTATATTTATTTCCGCATTCTTAGACATCTCATCACTTCCGAACATTAAATGCTCAGACTAGACAAATTAAAAATTCTTTTTTTCCCCTCTATGTAAAATCCAAGTAAATAAATAAAGAGACTGAGAAGGATTTGTTTCATAGACCAGTAATTTATGCCTAGCCATTAACATTAAGAGCATATCTATTTCAACACCTACTTCCCTACAAGATCTTTCCCCATCTAACATCTGCTAACAGAAGTAACATTAAAATTTATCAGCCATGCACCACATCAGAAAAGAGATCACGGTCCTGCAACCCACAGAAGTGAGAGTTGAAGTCTACTGCCAATTTTTCAGCTGATTTAGAGAGAACATTCTCCTAAAATAAATGTTCAGTACAAAAGTAAAAAATAAAAAGGCAAAACAAAAGCTGAAGAAAGCAGCCCATAAACACAGATTAAGGGCTAAATTAAACATTGTTCAGAAACAGTAAATACAGCCAGTCCAGATTATTCAGTTCCATTATGCCACTTTTTCAACTCCTCAACCTGAATCTTGTAGGATTATGAGCCAGTTTGGTGTCTATAACCTCACCAGTCTCTCCTAGTAGCTACATACTACTAGAAGCTTAAGTACTGTTTACTTCTCACATCTACCTCCAGCCCAAGTAGCAGGAGATGAGACAGATTCAAACCTACGCCACCAGTCCATAAGGTAGCCAGCCCATAAAGAATGTTAAATATCAACTTCTGCACACTCATACTTGCTCACTTTGTAACAAGTGAAGCAAGAAGCCACAACAGTATTTTTCAGTGACTGAAGTCACAGTCAACTGGATGTTTGACAGTAGGAAAATCTTGTTGCCTTACAAAGAATATATTGCTCTGTTTCTAGGATGGAAGAATGAAATCTATTACTTCTGTTCACTAAAAACAAATACAAACCCAGTTTTCCACGAACAACTCTTTCCTTTTTTCCAACTATATTTAATTGTAGATTTATACTTCATAATCAAGAAAATACGTTTTTTTCCCCAAAGATTTAAACTTAGTAAAACCTATAGATTGTGCAATAAATCTAATTTTAACTGTATTACATAAATACTGGGGCACTGTCAAACACATCTGCAAAGTGTGTGAACAGGAACAGTGTTGGACTGACAATGTTCTTTGCATAGTAACCCAAATCGAGCACATCAGGTTTCACACAGCATCATTTTTAGGGCTTCCCAGGAAGTATTTTTCCTATCCCATCATATTGATCCATACGGGCTTCACATCACATTGACTTCAAAATCAATCATATCAAAATAAAACCAAGACCTTCTAGGTAGGGGAATGGGAGGAGGGCAAAAGTTGTTGGGTGAAAAGGGGTGTGAGGTGTCAAATATACCCCCTAATACCCAATTGATGTGGCAAATGTTTAACATGGGGAAGAAAGCTTTCAGTCGCAGTTCTACCCTTCTCTCCCATACCAGGTGAGTTGTTTGCTTCCTCCCCCTCCCCTGTATGGCTGCTAGCTACGCTAGAACAGCCCTTACCAGCTTTCTGGGTTTGGGGGCAGGTGTTCTACCCTACCTCTACTAAGAACCTCCTTTTCAAGCAAAAGGATGCAGAAGGCTCGTATGACCAATACCAATTTTTGATGTATAATATTTTTATGTAAAAGTTTTCCCAAACTGCTTTACTCATTTTAACATCCTTTTCCTGTTGCATACGAAATGATGTTTCAAAATCAAGTTTTGTTTTCCAAATACAGATAAAGCAGATGTTAATAAGCCACTTTAAGTGTTATTCCCACTCATAACCGCCACAGTAAATAGAATTCGCACTGTTAGAATAATATGTTTTGAGCCTCACTCTCTCAACATTCTTTAAATTGTCATGGATGCTACAATTATAAAATAAAACATCTAACAACCTACAATATTTACTACAGAGGCATTATATACTATTTCCTTATCAAAAAGCAACAATTCCTAAAAACATTTTAAAGCTCAAGGAAGCTGTTATTAAAACAAGATTTATATGGTATAAACTGTTCACGGTTCCATCCCTAGAGTGTGAAATTAGTGACTGAGGAAAGATTTCACAGGAACTTCATCTGAGTGCAGTGCTATTGCAAAGGATTTGCAATTTTGGTCTCTGCCAAATCCTACATATTTGCAAGCTGCTGTAGTTATTCATGCAAAGCGACAGATAATCAGCAGCGTCTAAAGCTTTTTTACATTTATATTGAACGTGGAGCTCTTTTCTCTCTATCGGTGTGTATCTAATACCTTAGGCATGGCAAGGTCATATCTGAAGTAAGCACTGGGGAAGTTCCTAATGCCGCAGGTCTAAAAATGTTTCTGATTTCATGTTTTAATAAAAATCTGGAAATCTCTTTGAGTTCTATTTGCAGCCAACATCGGAAAAAGATGCAGAATAAAGAAGGTAGAGTTAAAACTCGAAGTTCAGTGTGCAAGTGAATGATCAGCATTTACATTTTAATTGTTTATAGGCTTTGTGCAGTCATTTAATAACACTTCACAGTAAATTTAAAATAATGAATTCCAAATTTCCGTAACACACGTATCATCACACTGAAACATATGGGTCCCTTGGACAAACGACAACAGCTAGAGCAACACTAAAGACTGACAAGGCTATTCCCTCCCCTAAGCATGCCTTGGTTAAATGCCAGGAATACACGCATACATTCACTTGTGGCTCAGTCAAGCATCCCGACTCAGTGGCTATAGAGCTAAAAGCAAAGGCTTCCCACACCTCAGATTCATAGTCCTTTCCTATGTTGTTCAGAAAATTCACCAGCTGCATCTGAAACACAGCATCCGAGAACAAAAGGCGGCACAGGACTGTGCAGCAGCAAGGGAGCAGTGCACCTCCTGGGTCACTTGGCGTCCCTTTAGGCCACATAGTTCAACAGCAGAGGCCTTTCAGCGTAGCTCCTATATAGCCCACGTGGCTGGATGCGTGGCATATTCACCCTTATCAGATGATTCAAGACTCATGATATGAATAAAAAAAAAAAAAGTTTTTGTTCCCCTCATTGCCCCTTTTGAGTTTTAATAAATGTGAAATAAACAAAACTCCAGAAGAGCCCTCACAAACACACATAGGAAGAGGCTTACTTGTACCACAAGTATCAACAACAAACACAACAGAGTTTATCTGCCTAAATGCCAACTTTTTTCCTGAATGGTAAACAAAACATCTTCAAAGAGAAATGGTCTAAAGAGGTAGGAGCAAGTGCCTTTTTTCTTCATATTGAAATATCCTAGTGCAATCGTACTGAAGTCACTCGACTCCAAATTAATACCAGGGAAAGAATAGAATATGGCATAAATAAGAGATTAAATCTGGTATTAAACTCATGGACTTAGTGGCTACCTCTTCCTCCACCTTCCAAACCAAGAATATTTTTCCATATATCTTCTTTTCCATTTGCTGAGTTTTACTCTGACAGTCAGGTGTTATGGAAAAGTGACATTTGCAGGCTTCAAGTCAGTTGGATGGAGAAAAAAATTCAAATTATTCTATATATATTCAGGGCTGAAACCATGAAAACTAATTCGACAAGATTTGACACAGCCATGCTTTATTCTTTCTATAAACATTCTGAGTAAAGTATTGCTTTTGCATCGCTGTGGTTTAGGAAAACACTGTAGTTTGAGATAAGTTTCCTTAATCGGTGTTCTCTTGAGCATCTGCACTACCTGAAGAGGGCATAATGTCTTGTTAAATTCTGTCTTCAAAAAAAGTGGCTTAACAGAAGTTACTTGAATTCTGCACTCCGTGTTGAAAACTACTTTACAAACGAACTGTTGTCCTGCTCACAATAATTAGGGGGCACCAGGAAGAGAAAAGTGGAAAAAAGGCAGACAGTAATTAAAAGCTTGGGATTTTGTTTCAGAGTCTTTAGGTATATTGTTTAAAAAGAAAAGAAAACTGTAACAGGATAGATTTCAATACACTAAATATGTATTTAAATCTTGGGGATAGTAATGGAATCAGTATCCATAAACAGCCAGCACTAACAACCTGTATTCCTTACCCCTAGAGCTATATGGCAATTTATATTTAAACTTTTGGGAAGGTTTTTGAAATCACATCCATCAGGCTAAACAAGTAGATTCACGAATGTCATTAACAGACTACTTACAGTCATGTTTGCAAGATCAAAATCCAATTCTGTTTTTTACACATTTGTCTTTAAATAAAAATCTAGTCCCAAAATAAGGTACTGTTTTTTTCCATTACAGTATTTACACTTCAAAAAGAATGATTTTCAAGCACAAATATGTGAGATGAGCATCTTCATACCATACCTACAGAATACTTATGCAAAGTATTTTCAGTCCTTTGAGACAAACAGAGGTAGGATCTAAATTCTCCTTAAGTGTCCACATTGTAGGCAGCATCAGTTAAGTTTCCTATAGGTGTCAGTGTAAAAGTGCACTGAATGAGGAAATCAAACACAAGAGCAGAAGCTCTGAAAAGTTCAGTTACGTATTTGAAATAAAGAACCATTGGGAAGGAAATTTCTTTTCTATAAACAATAGCAGTTCAGAGAGATTATTTATTATGATATTCATCAAGTATTATATGAAAACTCTTGTGATCATTCAAAGTATTTTTCAAAAAAAAAAAATCTTTTCCCTCTTTGCAAACAGACATGCAACGGAAGTCATATTCAGCGAACAGCATTTCTGAAATTTCTTTCTGAAATCCTATTTCAGAAATGTTTTAGCTTTTTCCTTCATCTTTCTTATGCTTCCATACCTTCACCTTTGAAAGTTGATCATAATTCATTGCATTGCATTGTAAGGTATTCAGAAACTACTTGATAGACAAATACATGATGTCAGATTGCCCCTTCAACAAGAGGGCAAAACTATTTTTAATCACAAAACTCAATCTGAGCACATACCACATGAGAACATTATCCAGGGCACAGTATAATATACTCCTTATATTTTTCTTACCTGGTCTTGAAAGAACTCAGGTTAGGCCTTCAATCTGAACAAGTTCTCCTTATACTGGCTCAATAGCACTGATTGCAGATTTGTACAAATTAATAGAAACATCACATACATCTACACACGAATAACTTCTCTCATTGATTTCTTTTCAAACATGAGAGAAGACAATAAAGAGATATCATTGAGCTTAGGATTTGAAATATCTGAGAAGTATATTCCCTCCCTTACAAAAGCTTGCTATTTGGTTCCTCTCAACCACTAACCAAGAGAAGCAATTCCCTTATAAATTTATGAATAAGGGAATTACACTGTGTGTAATTCCAATCTTCTCAGTCACAGTTGCTTTTTTCCTCTAGCAGTAGGAGTACTCAGAGGTGAAACAGGGAAAGGACCCATGGAGACCACCAACAAGTCTGAAATCCTGTTAAACCTCTAACAATACCAAAACTAACAGACCCTGACAGAGTAAGCTCATAAACAGAAAAGACTAGGGACTAAGCTGTGGGGCACTGTAGCTCCCTTTGTACATAGAATTCCCTGTACTCCCTGATGACTGACAGAAAAAGTTTTCATTTTCAAGATGCTCCAGTCAGTAAAGAGTGAGGGATTTAGTATCTTGTGACTTAAAATTCCTTTTGTTTAGACTTAATTTTCAAGAAAAACAAAACAACACAGAGGTTGATATTTTGCTTCTTTCTCTGTCACAAACAAACAAACAAAAAACCCAAGAGAATACAGGACACTTTTTAATCATTTAAGTTCAGGCACAAAACACATTGTAACAACAAAACAAACTACAACTTCAGTCTTATTTCTACAGTCACATAATTCTTCCCCCTCCTTACAATAAGGAGAAGGGTTGCAGTGCCCAGTAGGATACGATGTGGTGGATCCTTTATAGACAGGCTCTCAGAAGAGAGGGAGAAATTGGTTTAACCACCAGGGAGAATATTTGCAAAGTCCTATTTGGATAGCAGTGGTTTCACAGAGAGTGATAAAGCTTGTACAGTCGTCTCAGGAATGTTTTTTTCATGTTTAATGTTGTTCACAGGTAACAAGGAAATGAGGACAGATAAAAAGAGACTGCCAGTTCTCAGCTGGTGGAGGTAGTTGGTGTTTAACAAAATTGCGGAATATACCCAAGGCACACACACAGCAGAGACACTGCTTATTTTGTGTGGTGCTCTAAGCCACCTAGCTGAACAGAGCAAGTTCCCAAGAATGTTCATGGAAAATTCTTCTCTCCCTCTCAGCATTGCATATTTTTAATGTATCATCACCAAGCAGTGATTCTTAGGTCATAAAAAGTCCCAAAATAAAACTAACAAGTGTCTGAACAAGTGTCCTATAGCTCAGCAAAACAGCCCAAGCTTCCCCACTCCCCCATCCAAACCCATCTGTTTACATGGCCAACACAGGACTCAGGATTGCTGTAGAACTGTTTCCATCTGCTCGTTGCAGAGCAGCTATACTATAGCATAAGGCTGAGCACTCACTAAACTGTTTCTACCTGTTCGTGTTGCTGCCATGGGCAAAACAAAAAATTAGGAAGGATTTAATCTCCAAAGGAAATTTGTGGTAAAAATTTCAAGGAACAGACAGAGCAGAAAGGATTGGCTCTAGAACAGCTGTTTCTCAAGGCCTCAACCTGTAAGCACTAGATGTTCTACATGTCAGAAAAGGTTCAGGTTGTTTTGGACTATGCATTACTTAACAGATCCGTGACACAGACAATATGGACTGTTACTGCGAATGGGTGTGGATAATCATTCTGCCTTGCTCTGCCAGTTGTATCAGCGTAACTTCATTTCCTGAAAAAGAATGCATACTTCATAGATGAGCCCACCCAGCTGCCAGAGAATCCTATTTGCATCAGAAGAGTGGTATTCAGACCTGCCCTTAGACAAGATCTTCATTATTATTTATTTTAAGGTTATATTCAGATTTATTTGCATAACGTAGCCATGCAATAATAAAATTGCATTAGTTGCAAACTTCCCTACCAATGTCTGTACTGGTTCTACTTTAATTTAAAGCATGCAGAAGAGGGGAGTCTCTGGGAAGCTGCCAACAATAATGTCCTCCTGCACGTTAAGCAAATAGTTTGTTTCCTCCACAGGAGACAGATCAATACTCAAGAAACAAAAACAAAACCAAGAAAAGCTAAAAGCTTAGTCATGTAAATCAGGGTGGAGGAAAAATGAAAGAAAACTCCTCATTGGCATTCTACAACTTCTGCAGACCCCCATGGCCCATTAGCTAATTTCTATTAAAACACACAGCTCTAGAATAATAAATGCCAGTGGCACATTTCTAAAGGTTTGTGGCAACTGAAGTAAACATGTCCCTGTTCCCAGGACACCAAGAGACAGAAAATTAACCAGAGGTTAACTGGGTCATTAGCTAGAGCACAATATAGGTCACTGCAGATTTAATTCAGTTTGTATTCAGCTAAAGAATCAAATACAGCAACCAGTTCTCACAGCAGGAAAACAAGTAACTTATCAGCATGTTAACGTATCTTGGATACCAAGGCACCAAGTCTGTCATTATGATTCATACCACTTTTAACTAATTTCACATTATTTTGATGAAACAAAGCACAGTGTATACACACACATGCATACAATTTAAATGGTTCTGAATGCAAGTATGCAAACACACACAAATACAGAATATTTAACATTGTATACAGTCTGCTTTTTTGCCCCCCCCCCCTTTTTTTTTTTTACACTGGAAAATATTTAAGTAAGCTTTCCCCTCCCAAAACAGGGCTGGCAAGGAAGTAATTAATACACAAGTCTAAATGTTAGATGGGTTATGAAAAAGCCCAAAACATTAGGTTTCAATAAGAGTTTGATCAGGACCTAAATAACACATATGTAAGTATATATACTTATACAATATACAATCTTTTATGAACAAAATACCTCAATAGCTGTAACAGGAGGAGCCCAATAGCCCAAACATTGCAAGAATTGGCAATATTAAACAGATTGAACATTTAGGACCAGTTTGTATCCAATAGATTTGCATCATTTTAGGAAAGTCTGCACTAAAGAGGGTTCAGAAAGACTGCATGAATTATCAAGGAAGCTGTAGCTACATCAGGTTTAATTAAGAAACTACCAACTTGGTCTGTTAGGAGTACTAAAAACTGCCTTAATTTCCACAGCCGCTGTCATGTTTGTAGCTAGTCTCCTGTTCTTAACA
Organism: Balaeniceps rex; assembly: GCA_013401315.1. Taxonomy (NCBI): domain Eukaryota; kingdom Metazoa; phylum Chordata; class Aves; order Pelecaniformes; family Balaenicipitidae; genus Balaeniceps; species Balaeniceps rex. Next base: position 43,670 of record VYZW01000756.1, on the reverse strand, counting down.
CTTTCTCCTCTTTTGTTGCTGTGTAAGGAAAAAAACATCAGAAGTGGCTGCAGACAAGAGGCACTAGTAATTACACATGGAAAACAAACAAAAGTAGCAGAATGGTAGGAGTGCATGGATCAAAATTTTAGGTGTAACATGTGGCACTAAAACTTTGAGGTAGAGATGAACTGATTGTTTTCCTTCAAAGAGGCCATCTTAATCTGAAATATTACCTTTTCAATAAAAGTAACAAGCAAGTATAAGGATCCAATGCCAACAAACTCCTACTCAGTCTAAAATCCAAACTCAAAGTGAAAAATAAGTCAAAGTTAAATCAGTGCTAGACTTGAGAATAGGTTTAGCAACATAGGTACTGTATTTTGATGCAGGCCAGTATCTAGTGACTCCAGCACCCAGCAAACAATTCAAAGTACGTCACCAAATCACAAGGCAAGTATTTCTTTACCAAGAATGACTCTGAGAATTAAACAATTCTGCTTGAATATCGTAGCTTCATCTAAATTGCATTTTTAAAACTGTGTATTGTTAATCAAGACCTGAATCAACAGAATGAGAAAGCAACAGTTCCATTTGTTCAAACAAGGCATTTTTGTACATAAACACAAGACCTTCTCTTGTTCAGGAAGCGTCAGTTGAAGGGGGGAAGAGAAAATCCCCCATCACCTTTAGTATCGAGGATTCAAACACTTCCTGTTCAGCAGCCAAAGAAATGACTTCTGCACACCCCAGCCAAGCATTGGAACAAAGCTATTTGGTGGTCCAGCCCTTCTATCTCCTTGCAGCTCTCTGAACAGCCATTTCCATTTACAGCAGCTACATTTTCTACTTTAGCTGGGGACATACTCCCAGCTCCCTTTCAGCTGAGTGTCCCAGGTAGCCTCTTTCCCACACCAACAAGACTTTTTTTTTCCCCCACCTGGAAACCTCCCCCACATAAGAATCCCACACAGGCACACACCTCAAACACTTAACTTACACTAACATATTGATCTCTGATGTTACAAGTCCTTGAAGTCAGACTATAGTCTTAGCAGTAGGCAGGCATTGTAAGTCAGAATCTGAAGTCCTGGAGCAGCAGACAGCAATGGTGCGCACTGAGAACAGTACAGACAGCACAAAAGACCAAAAGATTCAAACTTTGCTTTTTGTTCAAGTCCTTTCACCCCCCTCTCCCTTTAAGTTCTTGCAAAGATGATTATAAAACATCTCTAGTTTTACCTCCAAAAGTTATTCTGTTCTGTAATAGCATGTGTTTAAGAATCTTAAAATTGTCACTCCAATAGTCTGATTATAGAGACTACACCATTGGGGTCTATGATATCTTCTCTATTCACTATACTAGCACTACCATTCTCTAGCATTTGCATTCTGGAATGATCAAGTGTCCACTTGATTCTTTGTATTTATTTTTCACTGAATTCCTAAATTATCATTATTATTAAATTTCACTAAATTATCAGTCTGCAGAATACAACATCTGCCTGAAAATTAACAAGGCATCTCAACTAATTCTTACCACCATTAGTTGCAACCACTCACAGAAGGAGCTTAGCACCATGCAAAATTTGGCCAAGTTACTGCTTTTGAAGTTGAACTTATTTTCTTCCCATGTAGCCCCCACTGGCCATAAACAGGGCTTCTTAGGCCACATAAGAGCTTAAAAAAAAAAAAAAAAAGCTTAGCTTGTAAACATTGAGAAAAAGGAAGAAATTCAAACAAAGTTAAACTGAATCAGAATCAAGCTGAACCTAGATCCAGCCTACAAAAAGTCCAAGCGGCCACACATAACTTCATAATGAACCAAACTAATCTCTATTTCTCTTTAACTCATTTTCTCAGATGAATAAATCAAACTAAAGATCAGAATTAGAAAGGGGCTGGACAATTTCTTTGAAGTTTTGTAGACTTTTTGTAGATTTTGCCATTTCTTTTACTGTATCTTTGCTCTCAACAAAAATCACATTAAATTCAGGGGACATTACTACAATATACCTAGAGAAACAAAAGGTACACTGCACGGTCTGAGTGCCCAAGCTTTAACTAATGGCAGGTGGTTCTTACAGGCAGAACAATGCTAAAATCAAGCAACTGTGTACCCCATCTCCCTCCTTAAATATTATTTTTCCACCTGTGTCCTGGTATATAAGCTTTCATAAGTATAAACAGAGCAATTTGATTTTCATCTAAAACATTCATAAGAAAAACAAGTGTAATGAATGATTTTGGTATTGTTTTCCTGTCTTGGTAATATTAAAATAGGCTAAGATGTATGTTTTCAGTGACAACGCTTGAATCCTCAGATTAAAGATTAATAATGTATCACACATGCCGATGAATGCATGATTCATGACACAAATGGCAAGTTCTATTTAAAGCTTTGCATGGCCATGAATAGAAAACTAAGATGTATACACTGGAAGGCAAAAAGCAAAAGGTACAATTTGCTCGAGAAAAAAACTGCCTGCTTATGGATGTGAGATCACGTTTTGCACCACAAAATGTCTGCACAGCTAATATATTAACGAAGCACTACTCGAAAAAATGAAGCTGTCAAGCAATAGTCCAGTATTAGACAGCAGCCACGCTTAGTGTCAGAGAGGTTTGCGTATCATTGCAAATGTAGACTGCATTGCTGTTTGATGATTTTCTTAAAACCCCACCTGCTAGAAATTAACAAAGATGTAAAAAACTGATCTCATGAATCACTTAATTCTATCTTGCACAACTGTAGAAAAGCTCAAAAATCTGTACCTAAACAGCTCAAAGGACAAAAGCAAAACAACACTATCTGGTTTTGCGCTTGAGTGTAATGGATTTTGAACCAAATGTTGATTTACTTTTTTTTTTTTAAAGTAGGTTGACCTTAAGGTCTTGGAATGGAATGAGATGGAATAAACAAATAAATAAAACCAAAGCAAGAACTTAAAGACTTTTTTTTGGTTTAAAAATTCTCTACAGTAAAATTTTTTAAAGCTTATTATAAGCATGAAGCTTTCCCAAAATTCAGAGACATATAGCACCTGCATTAGGAGCTTGTAAACCTAACATTCTCCTTCTCCACTTCTTGCAGAGCCACAGAAATGTGGCTCAGGAGTTCTCTTGCTGAAACACGCATCAAGATCCGAATTTAAAAAAAAAAAATTAATAAAATCAGCGTTTAACTAAACTAAGTTCTGTAGTACTATCCATTCTAGCTTTATGACCACGTGAATATACAGTTTCTCCAGCACCAGGTGTCTAGAGCAGATGATGTGAAACTGTCGTGGTTTAGGCCCAGTCGGCAACTGAGCACCACACAGCCGCTCGCTCACCCTCCCCCCACCGGTGGGATGGGGGAGAGAATCAGAAGGGCAAAAGAAAACTCACGGGTTGAGATAAAAACAGTTTAATAATTGAAATAAAATAATAATAATAATGATAGTAATAAAATTGCAATGAAAAGGAGAATGAAAGAGAGAGAGAAACAAAACCTGGGAAAAAAACAAGTGATGCAACTGCTCACCACCCACCGACTGACACCCAGCCAGTCCCCGAGCAGCGATTGCTCCCCCCGGCCAACTCCCCCCAGTTTATATACTGAGCATGACGCCATATGGTATGGAATAGCCCTTTGGTCAGTTTGGATCAACTATCTTGGCTGTGCCCCCTCCCAGTTTCTCGTGCACCTGGCAGAGCATGGAAAGCTGAAAAAGAAAGTCCTTGACTAGGGTAAGCACTACTTGGCAACAACTAAAACATCAGTGTGTTATCAGCATTCTTCTCCTGCTAAATCCAAAACACAGCACTATGCCAGCTACTAGGAAGAAAATTAACTCTAAACCAGCCAAAACTAGGACAGAAACATAATAGCATTTAGACATCACAAGTTCCACTAACCAAATCATCACCCTATACAATAGGGTTTCCACACCATACACTTTAGTGTCATTGCTTTAGTGCCATTGTTTACAGTTTGTTTTTCCCCCCTCCTCCAACAGGTGATGTGGAATGTTCAATAATAGCTAAAATTTATAGCCAACTAAATTATATTATGTTTCTGAGCCACCTTTTTATAATACAGTAGTAAATCAACCTGTAAAACTAAGTTTACAAAAAGGCTTTCTGGGAAATGAATTTATTAACTGCTTCAGTTCTTTGCCTACTAAGAGTCAAAGAATCCTTACCATATTCCAACTCGAACAAAATCATCTTCACAATATACCACACACATTCATAGGTAATCAGATAAGCAATTTTAATTGCTGCTTCTTCTGAAAACGATGTTTACATGGGACTTGGAATATAGTTTTAAATTAACAAGTCTTTTTTTTTTTTATTACTACGTCACAGAGAATCTTTAAGATTCTTCCCTCATCAGAAATGTTATCTTTCAACCTGCCGTTTCTCACTAACAAAGAATTTCCTCGCTCTTTCAGCTGCTATCTTTTTGTTTTTCTAAACAATCTTATTCTAATCATAGTTACTCAACTTTCCTGGAGTTAGTTTCCTTCTCTTCATATCACCTTACCGATACATACTCACTGAAGGGCTCAACGATCTACCACCAAGAAGGAAGCTTCAGGAGTCTTTGTGAAAAGCACATTCCAAACACAAATGCTCAAAAATTGTTAAAATGGTAAAATAGGTTAAATTTAGTGAAAAGATATATTTATAGGCAAAGAAAATCAATCAAGGATTATTAACTGCAACAGTGTAGGCACAAAACAACTTGTAGAACTTGCTGAGCCAGAGGGACTTACACCACCACTACGTTTGTGGTGTTCTTACACACTTAAGTGCCTATTATTGGCTGCAACCAGAGATAAAACACTGGGCTTGACAGCTCTTTGTGACTGCCTTGCTGTGAGAATGAGAATACTGGATTAGACCAGACCGTTATTTATCGTCAGTGTCCCCAGTATTATTCTTACTTTTGAGATTCCTAAACAGATATTTTTAAAGTAGACCAATAAAATGCATGACAAGTTTTTTTCCAATTCATGTTGAAACAAACTGAGGTACTCCGTTGTTCAAATTATGTTATCACCACCTTCAGTATATGCATGATAGTATTGCTTATAAAACCACCCCAAAATAGAAAGTCTTGAAACAGTTATGCAACATCATTGCCCTATTTAGTAAGGCAGAAATGGATAACGTTCCCGCCACATCCCCAACCACGTAAACATGAACACAGCATGCCACAGTAGCCACTTGCCTAGTTACCTCTCTTCTTTTACTATCATTTAAAGAGACCAACTACTTAGACATTGTCACACAAGACAAGTTATTCTAAAGAAGCAAAGGCATATGAAGGTACTCAAGTAGAAGTCTAAGCCTTGACATATCAGAAGAACTCACAGTGAACTACATTGTATTGAAAGTGATTTTGATCTCAGCCTTGTATTTTCCACAACTTATGCAAAAGAATAGGATTATTGCAATCCAGTGATCAAATCCTACTTTAGAGATAAAATGACAAGTTCATACCTGCAGTAAATAGTTTCACCTTGGAACTCTATTTAAGGCTCCTACCACAAAGAACAGCTGACATTTTCTTCAGAGGTTTCCACTTTAAGTACAATAACTTTTGTATCAGTGGTTTCTACAGCACATGTGCTTACAAAGGAAAGAGGATAATATAGAAAAAGTTCAACATTTTTTTCTTCAACAAGAGATAATATAATGGAACAAGTAAACTTGGACTATTTCCTTCAGAACATGATGCAACACTAAAGATACATTTAAGCAAGAGAAGTCTGACAGTTACTCTTCCTAAGGCTAGTGTAAGAGAAAGTGAGAGAACTCCTGCCAAGATTGAGCAGCAGTAACAGAATCTGGGATCAAAGGTTCAGAGGAAGTTACTTCCTCAGCTGCTGATCTTTCCCTCTGTCAGCCAAATACAAAAGGTGAACACAACAAAAAACTTGAACACTGTTTTGCAATGTCATGGGCTATTCTAGGTTATAACCTTTCTAGAGGTAGCCTGAGTTCACTCAAAAGTAAATTAAGTCTAATTCATAGAGGACAATATTTTTGCCTTTTTTTTTTTCCTCCTTTCCCCACAGATGACAATTCATTTCTTCTGATTGATTCCTCTACTGAAAACATTTCTTCAGCCTGTCAGAATAGTGAAGTGCTGGATTACACAATACAGTTTTCTGGGAAGCTGACATATGCTCAAACATTTCATTATAATTGACTTGGACTTAACAAGCTTAATTTGTGTTGTGCAAAATAAATCAAAAATAGACAGATCATTTTCTCCTAGTGTATAAGGAAGGGATGGGAGTAGGAGAAATCAAGAGTATAGAAACTGGCATATTGTGGTTCACTGTTTTTAAATCCTGATCTGCAAAATGGTTTAGCTAATTCTAACTGAGACTATCTCATCAGCAAAAAAAATTAAAACTGTGATCAACAGTCAAATGAACTGAGTCACCAAGACAAATCCACAGAGTGGATTTTTTAAAATCAACTTCTGGAATATATTTTAAAAGAGAACAGATGTTTGAAAGCCATTTAAATGTCTTTACCTATGAAGCTTTCAACTTTTATTTCAGGTTTGGGTTTTGTTGTTTTTTTTTAATTCAAAAGCATGACTAGAAATTCACTTAATACTATACCACATAACATCTGCATTCCTTAGAATTTGTGATATATGGGCTAGACACCAGTGTCAGCAAGATACTTACATTTATATGGCTGACAAAGACATGTCTACAAGGACAACCAGCTCGCTGGAAAATTCAGACCTTGGTTTAGGTTTGTTTTAAATCTACATCACTTTCCAAGAGTTTGGAATCTGTCAAATAGAGAAAAAGGAATCAGCTTCTTAGTTCACTAGACTGAACCCTGACTGTAGTTTGCCTTTCTTTAAGATTTTAGTCACACCCTGTTTCTATTGCACATCGCACATCGATAATTAAAAGCATGGATCACTGTTCACAGAAGACAGACTAATGTTTTATTACCCATCATTGAACAGATCTAGAGGGGTTTCCTCAAGAAATTGTCCAATCCATCCAGCTCTCCCAGGCACGCCCAACTACACTGACCCATTCTGGCCCTTGTTTGTTACTTATTCTTTAAACCTCCAGAGGTTTCAAACCTCTTTCAAAAATCTATTCCATATTTGCTAATAAGAAGCTCTTCTAACTATCTAGCCTTAATCTCTAGTAAAACTTAAGGCCATTATTTCATGTCCTGTATTCAAGGAAAAGATTATTCCCTTCCTCTTTACAATAATATTTGATGCATCTGAAAACCCATGTCTACCCTCAGTCTTGTCTTACTAGGTTTTCATGGCAAGGTTTTGGTAGCAGGAGCTACAGGGGTGGCTTCTGTGAGAAGGCTGCTAGAAGCTTCCCCTATGTCCAATAGAGCCAATGCCAGGTGGCTCCAAGACAGACCCGCCACTGGCCAAGGCCAAGCCACTAAGTGACNAAGAGAGAGGAGCCCATGCTGGAGCAGGTTTTCTGGCAGGACTTGTGACCCCATGGGGGACCCACACTGGAGCAGTCTGCTCCTGAAGGACTGCACCCCGTGGAAGAGACCCATGCTGGAGCAGTTCATGAAGAACTGCAGCCCATGGGAAGGACTCACATTGAAGAAGTTGTGGAGGACTGTCTCCCATGGAAGGGACCCCACACTGGAGCAGGGACAAACTGTGAGGAGTCTTCCCCACCCCAAGGAGGAAGGAGTGGCAGAAACAACTGCAACCCCCATTCCCCTGTACCGCTCGGGGGGAGGAGGTAGAGAAAATCGGCAGCAATGTTGAGCCCAGGAAGAAGGGAGGGGTGGGGGTGAAAGTGGTTTAAGATTTAGTTTTTATTTCTCATTACCCTACTCTGATTTGATTGGTAATAAATTAAGCTAATTTCCCCAAGCTGAGTCTGTTTTGCCCATGACAGTAATTGCTGAGTGATCTCCCTGTCCTTATCTCGACCCACAAGCCTTTCGTTACATTTTCTTTCCCCTGTCCAGCTGCAGAGGGGAGTGATAGAGCAGCTTTGGTGGGCACCTGGCATCCAGCCAGGGTCAACCCACCACACCTTCCTAGACTAAACACCAGTTTTTGTCTTTCCTCACAGGTCACATTTTCCAGGGCATTTGAGCATTCTTGTTACTTAAACCATGTCACCATGTGTGCACCAGAGTAAGGGAAAAAAAGTTACTCTGCTATTCTTTCTTTCAACATTTGAGCAGCTATTGCCATCTCAAAGCTGCTGAAGAAAGGAAATTCCAGGACATAACAAGCTGTCCAAGTATTCTGATCTAAATACCCTGAACCATAATGTTCTAACCTACTTTATGAATCATCTAGCTCAGAGTTTCAGCTCACTTGATTATTTATAAAGTTAAGGTGTTACTTCTACAGTTCAAGAGCTGTGTATCAAGCCATTCTAGCAAAATCTTATTCAGCACGATATTGCAGTTGTCTTTAAGATGTAACTATGTATAGTTCCTCTCCTACAGGTAGAGACCTTTAGCCAACCATCTTCCCACGGACCAGTCCTCGCTGAATCAGAGCAACAGATTTTATGGGATTTGATAAGTGATGCAATGGAGGAAATTGAGACTCAACAAACTGCTTCTGCCATGAAGCCAGAGTCTAATGGTAAGAATCCTCTGGAGGCATAAGTACACATAAAGTACAACCTTTCTGGAAGGAAAGTGGGATTGAAAGTTTTGTGTATGTAGAGATGCTCCAACAAGATTGGGAGCGTACCTTTGATGCCTGAAGTCTTCAAACAGTTTCTTGCTTTTTATAACAGTAATGCAAAAGTAATTTAAGATTCTAGTCAAATATACATTACTGAGATACTGTAAACGGCAAGGAAGAAATCAGACTTTGTGGGACTCTGTCAAGACCCCAGCTGCCCCCTCTTACAGTGCTTTGGCTTATGCTGCAGAGCCGCCTCGAAGCACACAAACAAGATACTTTTTGGATGAAAGTAAGCTGGAAGATGTACCTTAGAGGCCCATTTGAAACCTACTACAAATGTTAATTCAAATTCAGCTGAAAGGACCAGGCTAGAACTGGTATAAAGAAAAAGACCACAAAACACGTAGCATGGATGTCAGGTGCTCAGCGTTATTTGGTAATACAGAATAGCATGAAAGATGCTGTTGATGAAAGACGAAGCAGCTTAGCATATGCTAATATGTAAATCAAGAGCTCAAATTTAGTGTTAATAATTTCTCTGGTTTCGACACAAAGTTCCCTTGCCACATAGGCACAGTCTTCATTAAATGTCTTCACACATGCAATTAAAGCACGTGAGTAACCTAGCTTATCCACCACAGTAGTCACAGAAAACATCAGAAGCCTTGGAAGTTTCAGCTTCACCATCTTTTCTCTCTGGGTTCTCTAAATAACTTTAAACCTCTAACACGCACACACACACACACACACACGTGCCCCCCCCCCTTTCAGAAATTATGATGAATAGACTGCAAATCCTTTGTTTTTCCTTCTTACAGGCAATGCCTTATTTATTAAAAAACATTCTTTCTTCTTTGAGATGTCATTCATCAGAGTTGTTGCTTCAGCTTGGCTTCTGCTTGACTGCTCACTCATAGTTCCAAAAATTCCAGTAGTGTAAAGGCAGGGTCAACAGTTAACAACTGCAACACTGCATTATACACCCCAAAAAATTGTTTTCTGTTTTGTTACAGTTGCAGAGAAGACCTATTTTGTCTTTAGTTATCTGAAGACAAATTTAAAAATAAATCAGTTTCAAGTCAGTAGCCTCACAGTGGTTTATTTTTTCAGAACACTACAGACATTATGGTTTTTATTTGGTTATCTTCAAAAGTTTTCACAGACAATATTAAAAAAAAAAAAAAAAATTACTCTGGTAGACCAGTAGGTTGAAGAGAAGAAAATAAAAAAGATACTAATTTGAAGGTGGCTTAATTCTGGCATTCCATTTGGACACATAATTGGTCCAATTTGTAGAGCTCTGCTTCCAGTGAAATCAATACAACTCCACTGATATTTCAACTCCCCTCAAAAATTTAAACAGAGATATACAAATGTATTTATTGAGTGTACAAAAACATATTAACCTGCTGTATAAGAGCTAATTCCAAGAGTGCGGAGAATCTGCAAAATCCAGACTACTGTCCCTGCAGACCATAGCTCAGTTTAGGGATACCCAAGCTAGTTCAAAGTAATTTAACCACATTAGCGCCAAGGTCTGCCAAATAAGGCAAATGCAGAGCTCTGCTCAGGTTACTAACATAGGTACAATGCTTCCAGTACTCAAGGAATCTCATTTGGAGATGCATTATGCAGAACAGCTGTATCTCTGGTGATCCACAGGCTAGATAGGTAGGATTATCCGAGTATCCAAGGCTAGATTCCCAGGAGTATCCAAGCAACAGTGGGGGCAGAACGGAGCACCCAAAAAAATAGCAGGGGGACACATTACAGCTGAAAATAGTGTTGATATCCTCCTTCCCATTAACTGGGCTTTTTAGCAGACAGCATCACCAAAACACACAGTATTTTTGTCCCTTCCTCAAGATACTCCAATGCATCTATGGCAAACTAGGAAAGAGGATTTGAGGCAGTAGATCTAACAAGGGGATGTTGCATTCAATCTATGCTGGAGATTTTTCTATGCAAGGGAACTCCTCATTTCTTGCCTTAAAGCAAAACAGGAATGGCAGGGGACTAGAAATAGCCAAGCATCTGGCCTAGAGGTAATTATTTTAGAAGTATTTGAATAATAGAAAATCCAAGAATCTGACACTTGTCACTCTTAATTCAGTCAAGTTCTGCTGCTGGCTCTGAACCCACCCTAATAAATGCAAGCAAAAGTATCAGTGACAGGAAGAAGAGGAAAAAGCCTTGCTGTTCAGTGTGAGGCTTAAAACAGTCTGTGCTCAGAAATGACTGCCTTACAGCACAGTAGAAGTGAAGACTTTAGGCAAGGAAAGCCTACCCTAGAACTCCAGAAGTTTTGAGTCCCAGTTCCTAATGGAATTCATGTTGAAACTTGATGGGCAGAGGTCAGCTTGTCTGCAAATCAGATAGCTAACTGTCCAAGTGTAAATATTACACTCTGCTCATGGATGAAACTGAGAAAACTGGCATTATGCTGGATTCTTGCAAAGAAATAAACATCATCAAACACTGTCTGGAGATACTAACTTTCTTTGCCTTTGGTAGTGTTGGCTTCACCTGTGGGAAAGGATTTTGGAAAGTGAACAATGCTAAACTACCTGATATTTGACTGAAAACAAAATCAAAGAACTCCTTGCAAAGAGGGTACTCATGCTTATCCTTCAGGTGCCTGTGTATTTAAGCTCCATTTCATCCTATGTAAGTTAGAGTCTTTTATGTTGTAAGATTTGTACCCAGCTGAACTGGAATCTTTCTGACAACAGTTCTGCATCCATAAAAGCAGCAGGCTGAAACTCACCAGAGCCTTTAAGCATATATTAAGTTTTCCTGTTAATTAAGTGGTTTAGGGTTTTCTGCATTGAATAATTTATTTTATTAGCACTAAGAAGCAGATATTTTAGTCTCTAAAAGACTAGATCACACTGAAAGATTACTGATTTTAAGACAATCTCCACAGCTGCACTCTTCCCGAGATGCACGATGTACACATACTTCCTCATTAACGATGCACATATTTTTAAATCAGTGCAATGGGTATGAGAATTTCAGAAGTTACCTGTAACTCAGTCCCCCTGTAGTTTCTCAGAACCATAGCAGAAATGCAAGATTTAATGCCTTGTGAAGAACAAGAAAGTTTTCCTACAGGTAAACTCATGAGGCAAAACGCTTTCAGTGGTAGAGCATTGGATTTATAGTACTGCATTACCTATCTTAACATCTAATCATAATTATTGCAAGAGCTTCAGACATCACCTCTTCAAAATGATTTTAAATAAGCCATCAAGTGATAGAAATGCAACAGTTGATTTTTTTTTTGCATTGTGATTATAATGGCTTTTAATGCCCCATATTCTTGCATCCCATCATTATTTTGCAGATACGTCTGCAATAACTCACATTATAAATACAATGCATTTTGTTATGAAGAGTGAAAACATACCAAAGAAAGGGGGTTTAAACACTTTTACTGCAGTTTCTTCCATGCCATGCCATTCTTAGTCTGGGAACACCTGCCAGGTAAGCAGTAACCTAATATAAAAAGACAAAGAATATTCAGGAGAGAGCATCATTTTCATTGTCCTTTAGCAAGTCACCTGAGACTTCTAAGGTCCAGGTAGAGTTTCCGGTTTTCTTTTACATACCATCTAAGAGCACCCTCTCAGAACTCTTCTGGAAGCTCTCCCTTCCCCTTTCTGCAAAGTCCTTGCTTTTGTACAGCAACTTCATTAATTCCGTGTTTTCAAAAGAGTCCGATTCTACATGTTAAGTGACTGGCTGTTGGAGTAACTTCTAAGCAAAATTCAAGTACATAAACACAATCATAACACAAAAGAAGATGCTCGAGGTAGTCAGACTCAGCAGAGTGACTAGCAATAGAATTGGGAGTCGTCTGCAGTTTGTCACAGAATCACAGAATGGTTGAGGTCGGGAGGGACCTCTGGAGGTCATCTGGTCCAACCCCCCTGCTCAAGCAGGGCCACCCCAAGGTGGTTGCCCAGGACCATGTCCAGACAGCCTTTGAGTATCTCCAAGGATGGAAACTCCACAACCTCTCTGGGCAGCCTGTCCAGTGCTCAGTCATCCTCACAGTAAAGAAGCATTTCCTTACACTCAAGACAGAACCTCCTGTGTTTCAGTCTGTGCCCATGGCCTCATCTGTCACTGAACACCAATGAGAAGAGCCTGGCTCTGTCTTCTTTATACCTTCACTTCAGGTATTTATCTAAATTGAGGAGATCCCCCCAGAGCCTTGTCTTCTTCTGTAAGCTGAGCAGTCCCAGCTCTCTCAGCCTTAAACATCTCAGTGGCCTCTCTCCAGCTGGTCCATCTCTCTCTTGTACTGGTGAGCACAGAAATGGACGCAATACTTCAGGTGCAGCCTTACCAGTGCTGAGTGGAGGGGAAGGATCAGATTCTTTTCCTGCTGGCAACACTCCTAATGCAGCCCAAGAGAACATTAGCTGCTTTTACCATAAGGGCACACCACTGGCTCAACTACTGTTCACTCCTCCTTACTTTGAGAAACACGATAATCCACAGCTTCTAGATATCCTAAATGTAGTCTGCTTTTCAAAGAATGTAGACAAAGACTGACACTAACATCCAAGGAGAACCAAAACATGTATGGTTTCCTTTAGTCAAGAATCGAAAGCACCCTAATCCTAAGAACCAGATCATCCAAGCCAGGGTATGGGTGCCTGAGGTTCCATTTCTGGAAAGTCTCATGCACATTTGTGCCTAACCTGAATACAGCAGCATTCAGTACCCTAAATCTAGAGCCAGTCACACAAGGAACAGAAACTCTACCCACATTTTGAAATTTTTACTTTAGCTTCTCTAACTTAAGAATCATCATGTGTTAAATGTGGCTTAGGAATGCTTAACGGGTTGCAGTGAAGGCTGATCAACTAACGTTTGAATGGGCTTTGGACAATAACAAATATTAAATTATTTAGCAATATTAAATCTTAAATATTTATCTACCCCTTCTTGCTATTTATCTTGTCTAGTGCCAGTTGTTCCAAGTTTTCTAGGTTGTAAATTCATGAACAGTTAAGCTCAGCAAGCATAACAGCATATTTCCTTATGTCAACGATACATCACTCCCCATAAACTTAAAAAAACCCACCTTATTGCTTCTTATGTTATATTCTGTTTTTAAACTCGTTTGTATGTTTTTCTGACTGTGTCTGTTTCACCTACTTACTGGCAGGGACAAAAATCTCTGTCAAGAAGTGTTTGGTTGTTATTTTGTTTTGGTTTTTGGGGTTTTTGGTTTTTTTTGGGTTTTTTTGTTGTTTTGTTTTTTTTTTTCAGGTTGTTCTTTTGGTTTTTTTAAAATGAACTTTATATGTTAAAAGCCCCATAAATTCTGGAACTCCCCAACAATATTGTATTTATATGAAAAAATTCTGGCATGGCTAGTGAATTGCCAAACACTTTCAGGGTAGTTATTTGTTAAGCATACCTCAAAAGATTTTAATACATTAATACATACCATAACTTAAGAAGGATCACAGACACAGAGCAGAAACTGTCATTTTGTATCCTTTCATATAATCTACTTTCAACCTAGAGCTAGGACCAAGGTGGATGGGGTGGGGAGGTAAGAGAAAACAAAAGCAAAAGCCAAAGAGGACATGGTACACAGCTGAAAGAAACAACTAACTCTAGCATGACTGTGGCAAAATGATGGAAAATCCCAGCTAGCCACTACTGCAGTAGCTTTTTGTTCTAACAAATTAGATATCCCTTTTGCCTTTTCACAACTCACTCAGTAGCCCTGTCACAGGAAGATTGCTTAAGACTCCACATGCAGACAAAACTCCCACTGGGTTTTAAGACTGGGCCCTATGAGACAAGCATTAGGTTTCTAAGCATCAGTAGCTCCCAATAAGCATCTTGAATGCTCCAGTTGTTGTCTCATCATTGCAGATGCAATGAATGCACACGTGAAAGACAAATGAAGTAAAGATATCAACATGATAATATTGGTATTGGTACCTAAGCCTTTGCCTTGAGATCAAAGAGAACAGCAAAATTCAGCGCACAGATGATGAAACAAACACTTGTAGTTCTAGCATGATGAAAAGTTATTGAGCATTAAAACTTTACTGTCTGGCAAGCTGATTTAATGTTGATTCAGACAAGAATAAAAACATATTCTTACCTTGCAGTGCAATTGATAGTAGAAAGTTTTGCACTTACAGATTTTGTATACATACACAGCAAAAGTCAAGTAGAAGCAAGTAGTGCAAAGAGCTTATTTTTATCCAAGACAGGAAATCTGTCTTTCAACTATTCTCTTTCTAGGTTGTAGCAGATTTTCTCTACACACACACGTTTCTCTTTCCTTAATATCGTATCAGGGAAAATTAGAGGAAGAAAACTTAAAATCCTGCATAAAAATGAATATGCTGACAAGTAGGAATGGTACTAGCGCCCCTTTTGTAAGACATCTTTACGATTAAGATTTAAGACACCACAATGCTCCCGCTCACCAAATTGCGCACAAATATCACTTTCAGGTTCTTACTACTCCTATCACTGTGCTGATTTTGGCCTCAGCTAGTTTTAAACTGACTTTCCTTGATATTATTAGCAGCCTGAAAATAAGTAAGTGCTATAAAACCAAGAAATGAAATCTAATCTCAGGTGGTTCTGCCATACCCAACTCTGCCACCATAGTTGCATTGTCTCCGTTCCATATCAGACGCATGCAATCAGAGATACAGTCAAACAGAATCCACAGTATAAACATACTCACCCTGGCAGTGACACTCTGAGATTGAGAAATCAGAGCTAACTGAATTTGGTAAAAAACATAAACCTAAAATAAGTCTTTCATAACTGAAGGAGTTTCGTTAACACACAGAGCAGAAATACTTAAAACATACCAAAAGACTCAAAAGAATACTTATTCAGAGAATTCTGTACAGAAATTTGATTAAGCAGGTAACTAATAAATGGAGAAAGTCTTGGAATTGATTTCTCTTCAAACTTCATATTCACTACTACAACTCTGCTGAACACTAATGGAGGGATATGGGGTTCTAACAAGTAACTACACTTTCTAAATAACAACATGGGAAGCATTATATATTTACACCTCAGCAATCCAATCAAGTACAATCTGATCACAGAGGGGGCTGATTCAAAAAAAAAGGGATCACTGGAGTTCAGCCAGCCTACGCCTTTGCTCCATGAGAGAAAGGAGGTATATAGAGCCTCTATATATATACCTCCTATATACCTCCCTCTCTGATGACTGTCCAACCCGCTAAACTTCTCACAAAGTTTCACAGCTTTACTGGGTCTCTACTCCTGTTCTTTGAAATGCAGTGTGGTAGAAGACCACCATTAGAGAGTGGCAGAGAGTCCAAGAGAAGCAGAGTTACGCACCAAAGGGAACAACAACCAGTCCCAGCAAACAACTAGTAAAAGCCATAATGCATGAAATTATAAAATTAAAAGCCACTGCAAAACACCATCTGCCAACCGGGAGAGTTTTCTTTCAACCTCTCTCAACAAGTTGAGCATCCAAAGTTGTATCTCAAAATGCCCCACGCTTTCCCAAAACATCACTCTGCTGCAATTTTGCCCTACCTTGCCTTATCCACAATATACACAAAGCTGACCTGTTAGTGGCTAGATTAAGGAAAGCAACTAATTCAGTCTTCCCTTATTGGGGTAATAATTATTTTAGATCATAGATCATTTTACTCCTTTCCTCCACAGTCATCCTCGGGAGTTCCCGTGTTATGTTTTCAGGATAGATCCTTAAGAGGAAAAAATGCTGATATTTGACAGCTCCCAACAATATGGGATGAAAACCAGATCCTCAATCTCTAGAAACATAGCCAAAGACTTAAATGAGGGAAGTGTTTCATTTCAGGTTTAGCCTTTAAGCATTACTGGTGTCAAGGTGCTCTGTTCCTCTCCTGGTACCAAAATATCATGGGGCATATATAACACTTTCCTGCACAAAACTTGCCAAACTCAGGCTCTATTCCTATTCCCTCTTCTCTCTTTCCACAGTTCTGCAAGTGTTTGTTTAAAAATCAGTGTCTTTACTTTTTTGAAGATTCTGCTGCGCTAGAGAACATTTTCTTGTTTAAAACACT